>VZSG01000667.1:241206-287129 GCA_013398315.1 Nothoprocta pentlandii
AAAAAAAAAAAACCCAAATACAAAACACAAACACATTCAGACCAGAGGCACATAAATATCACAGGAAAACAAAGCTAAAAACAAACGTCAGCTCTGCCATGCAGCAGTATTTATATTCTGCATGAGACTGAGAAACCCAACACAGTCCTTTTCAAGAGGATTACTGCAACATGGCTTTCTTCCCTCAAAGAAATAACGGAAAAGAAAAAAAAAGACCTGAAGATCAACATGAGCAAATGCCAAGCTGGTGGCTACCTCCCCACCACCACCAGGAACTCAAATTAGCAGAAAAGTAACTGTCAAAACTGCCCTTGCTGAGCTGCTCAGCAAGTCGGGCAGGTGCCAGGGCAAGGAATGGTGTGGGGAAACAAGTCTGGGGTGGAAAGAAGCTTGTCGGTGCAGTGACAGCAATAGAAGTTTCAGTAGTTTCTCAAGATAGACCAGAAGGAAGCAGCACATCTGAGAATGCCCCGCACACTTCAAAAAGGAAAAAAGATCCATCAGAAGGATTCACTCGTACAAGGCTCTTAATCCAGGAAACAATTCAAAGGTCTGGCGTTTGGTTTCTGTTACTAATATAATCACACTGACAAATCTTCACAATCTCTTCACCAAGACACCCAAAAGAATGTCAGGCTCTACCAACTCATATACCTTAAAATATACTTCTGACATGAGATAAATAGGTTCACATCTTCAAACAAGTATTAGGCTGACAGCCTCTGAAATATGGCAACTTTGCTGTTTACTTGGATGAATTTTTAATATGCATCTCCTCTATTAGTCAGTGTGGGAGGCATTTATGAATGAATTAACCAAAAATATAAACTCATACCAGTAATTTATTTCTGTGTTTACAACCAAGATAAAGTGTTTAGGGTGCCGTCTGCATTAATAGTGCAAGATCACATGGAGAGATTAAAACAGAATGCAGAAAAATGAGCGCGAGTAGAGAAAACAGTTTTGAGAATTTATGAGCCAAGTAATTCCTTTCATCTTAATCAGAGTAACTTCAGCTATTGTTTTTATTTCCCAGTAAACAGAAACTTCTGTGGCTGCTGTACCATAGCTCCTGACATTAAATAGAGCTTAGGACGCAGCACAAGGCCTCCCAAGCGGGTGCCTTCACCCATTAAGAGGGGGCTCAGCTTGGACACCTTAAAATGAAGGTCTCCAAAGTAAGAATTGAAATATTCTGAAAAATCTGCGCTTAGTTGTGCTTCTGCAGTCTTGGCACCAAACCCGATGAAAACACAGCCTGAACATTCATACGGCTCAAGGCACAATTCACCTTCACTGCCAAGAAGGAATTTCGGACACATCCATAACATAAATCCATTATTATTATTATTAATGCATTTTAATTGCCTTTTATATCCACAAAATGGCCCAGTAAAAATAAATTAAAACTAGCATACTTCTTACAATTAGATTCTCATCACATTGCTAATTATATTCATGCGACTGAATGGGGTTATTGGAATGCTCTTAGCCGCATCCTTGCATTGAAAGAAAGACAGGACAAAAGGAATTTTCTGTTCAAACAGGGGGAACCACACAAAACGTGTAATTAAACATTTCACAAGCACTCACTATAAACAGAAGCAAAACCAAAATGATGGGTGTTTACGAGGAAGTGTTGTCAAAATATGACAGTATTTTAATTAAAGACAAAAAATAAATCTGTGTGAAGACAGAGTAGGAGGAAGCAATATTGTATAATTATTAGGACTAAAAGAAACAGTGTCAGATAAATATATTTAAGATAAAACTTAGACGATATTGGATACAGTTATAAAATAATTCAGCAATCCTACTATTGTAGAACTGCAAGAACCAATTTAATACTCTCAAGTAATTTCTTTTCTGCAAAGATTTTCCATTCATTTTATATCACTCAATGAGAACTCGATTTTTTGTCTTTGTAAAAACAAGTTTTTGGTCTGTGCCAGGGACAAGCTGCTTATACTTGGAGTATAAGTCAGTAGTTCGAAGTGGGATGCAAAGGGGAAAAATCCATTCCATGAGTCACTACCTATACCATGGAAAGTTATTTTCATTTTCTACTAAGCAGCCTGCTCAAGACAAATAATTCCATCTAAGCTACCTTAACACCCTTTCCAATAGGGTCCTGCAGTGTGCTGTATTGGCCCTACTTCTGATCCAAGTTTTCCCTAACAGCTTAGATGCTGGAATGCAGATTATACTCATAAAACCCACAGATGGCACCAAGATAGGCGAGACTGCAAGTACTCTGCCATACAGGCAGACGATTAAAAATTGCCCTCATTGATCTGGGAGTGATCTGAAATGAGCGACATGACATTAAATTATGAACAAATACACAGAACCCTCAGGAGAGATTCACACTTGGGAAGTAGAAATCAATGCCAAGATATAATAAGGACTAACTGTCAGGTCTCAAAACAAAAAGAGCTGGACACTACGCTACTAACAAATGCAGGAGAACAGCATCAGCTGTTGAAAAAGCCAATGCTGAGGCCGTGAGGCACTGACACAAAGGCTGTACAGGGCAAGCCAGATCATTACCCTCTTTCCTTGCTTCACTGTGGCTGGAATGACAATGCATCAGTGTGAGGCATCACAGTGGTCCAAAAGGATCATGAGCATGAGATAACTAGAAAGCAAGATCTGCAATAAGGAGTTCAAGAACTGAAAAGACAACTAAAGATGACTATTGCCACCTCAGAATACATAAAAAGGTTGTTACAAGAGTTACAACAATTCAGGTAATTAGCAGTCCTCCATGATGACAACGACAGGGACAGAAGGAATGAATTCTGCCTTTTCTTCCTCCTGCCATTAGATCAGATTTTGCCCTGCCGCAAGAAGGGCTCTGACCTTCGGTTCACACGGTGCTCCTCATCCCAATGACAGGGGCAAGAGGTCAACCTTTCCAATGTCAGAAGGCAGCCAAGCAGCCACGTATTTTACAGGTGCCTCTTTCCTGTTCCTCACTGCTCTGCTCAGCATAACCAGCTTTTTGTAGTGCTGGGGCTCCTCTGTTACCGCTGCAATTCAAATCGGTATTCGCACAACTGCAAAGTGACTATAGATGTAATATAAAATCAGAAGAGTAAACATTTCACTTTACACTTATTTCGTGCTTGCTTAAGTGACTGAATTGAAAGAACGTAGAGCAATGAGTAACACAGCCCTTTCTCTTACAGTACCTAATATTCCCTTATTGTCCAAAGGTTGAAGCAGAAAAAAAATCCAGTGATTTTCTTTTTTTCTTTACGGTGCTGCACCATCCCACAGAGAGCAGCAGGAGCGGCACTGAGAACCCAACCCTCACCACCACCATCTCATGTTTCTTGCGCTCTGTCCGAGTTGTTATTCTGCAGCCTGCAAGCTGACAACTACTTCTGTGATTTTGATTTTATTCATTCGACTTTAGCTACCATAGCTGCAGATGGCAGCTTTAATAGGTTTTTCTCACGTGGTACAGCTCCATCTACAGTGAAACGCAACCTCAACTCAAGTAGGAAAATCACCAGTTAGGATGCTGCACTGAGCAGAACGCTGTTCACAAAACCAGAGCATATTTATCAATTGTCACTGTGCTGCCTCACAAAATAGAAGGAAACATCTGCACCTGTTTAACTTGGACAGTTTAACACACTGAAGCACACAGATAAAGCTGGGGTTTTATGAGGCAGCATCTCCGACGTGCAGTGAAGCCAACAAACCACCCCCCTAGCACTGATACCTGATGTGCTGGACTTGGTTCAGTGTTGCCTTTCTGTTGGTGGCTTAGCTAAATTAAAAAATGTACCTTCAGAAGACAAAATCATTTGAGTACCACATGAGAGATGCAGGAAGGATGGCAGAACAAAAACTGTGGATGACATATTCCAGCAGAATTACAAACAAAAGACTATCCTTGAAAACTTCATTGTTTCCCTTCTCATTTTAGTGAGATGATAATAATAAGCATACAAAACACATGGACTTAGACAAACATAGAAGAGGGACAAATAATTACAATACCAAATCAGAGTTTATTGCTAAAAGATCCTATTATCTTAAATGACTGTAAATTCTTTCTTATTAGTTAATAATGCCCAGTATCTGGAGAAAACTTTCGCCAGGAACATGGGATAATACTGAAGGCAAATGAGAGCGAGCAGCACCATTATAAAGATCAGTTGTAAAAACACACTACCTGATTCCCTGCTGTCAAAAATGACCATAAAAGGTTAAATCCAATACAAAATGGTTATACAATACTTCCAGAGCAAAATAATCAATGCAAATAACTACTCAGCTCACACAGCAATAAAAAGATAGACTTGCAACACGGGTTCACAGTTTAAGAAACCCAACTGCATCGATTTACAGAGCTAAAGCTGATTTGGGTTCTGTCATTAGTGCCTCTGGCATAGGCAGAAGAAATTCTGCCCCACACTCTGCAGTTTGAAAACTGCAGCCAAAGAATGACTCTTCTGCAAACTCATGATAATGTTGCTATAGTTTGATCATACGTGTACAACAGCTGAGATGATCACCACAGCCAATTAGTGAAAGGAAAAAAAAACTTAATTCTTGACTTTATGTTTTTGCTAACACCTATGGCTTATTCACACAAAATGCTGCTCATACTCTTTCTAGCATTTTCAGAAGACTCGTGTTCTTTCCATTCTTTCACTCGCAGAGTTTTTGCGGGCTGCTTTGCTCCTGGGGAGCTCCCTGGAGCCCCTTTTCAGTGAGGCTGCTCCAGTGGATCAGAGGCCCCAACCGTGACCCACTGGGCAGCCTGACCCAACAACAGCCCCATTCCATCTGCCCTTGACAGCCATGAGCTCTTGAAGGGCAGATCCCATCCCACCACTCAGCTCCAACCTTCCAGTTACAGGAGGCCACATGCTCTCCTACTACAAGATTAATATGCACTTTCTCCTCTGTACTCATTACCTGAATTTAAAATTACTTAACACAGAATGTATTTTGCAATTCATTTTTTTCTTTGCTTCTTTGCCTTCTTTGCCTGTGCTTTTTTAAATCTTGTGACAGTACTTATTGAAAGCATCTTTTTAAGCCAGCCTTTTTGAGAAATATTAATGCTCCCATGTGTGTCTTATTCAGGACTTCCATTGACCTTGTAACTGAAAAAACACTTTCTTTTTGAATTGAATAAAAGTAGACCTTTTTAAAATGTAAGAAATTAGCTTTTGACAATTGTACAGTATCTTGAATTTTGTAGAGAAATTAAGGAAGCCTCTATGACTTATTTTAATGGGAATCACAACAGAGGCTGTAATAGTCATTTGTATTAAGCAGCAAAATAGAAAATTAAATAGAAAATAAAGCTAGCCATATACTAGAATGAATGTCTTGGGGGGAAAAAAGCAACAGTGAGCCACCTTCTCCCTTCTGAACTCCTGGCAAGTGTCGTCCTTGGTAAATCCCCAGGCCTTTGCACAACTCTTTGCCCTGCATTAATGGTACTGTGAAAATCCTCTTCGCACTGCTCTCCCAAGTTATCCTCTCCAACCACGGAGCACTCCCCTTTGAACGGCTCAAGGTCGAAATCAGAAAAGCTGGCCAAAAGAAGCTAAATTATAGCTTTCCAATCCAGCCTTTGAACTGCGGTTACGGCTCAAGTAATATCATAAGCCCAGCTTTAGGGACCCCTGTACTGCATCACAAATATCATGGCTGCAGAACTCCAAGCGTTGATGTGATAGAAATTCACCCCACTCACTGGGCATGAACTCACTCTGCAAGTCCACATTTGTTCAAAAATGGTGACTGGCTAAGCTGGCACCAGGCTTTATGGAGGATTAGTCGCAGCTGCCCGCCTAGGGGCGGCCTAAAGCACTAAAGCCGGCACAGACTCCAGCCCTTGTGCTCCGCTGCTCTGTTATCGCACGCACAGCTCTGCTCCTGCCCACGCTGGTTGTGCTGGGGGCCCATCCAAAGGAAGGGTCATTGAAATGGCAGCGAATGGAAATGCTGGAGAACAGTCCACCCAGGGTAAATAAAATGGCCCTTCCGTTTCTGCCTCCCCAGGATTTACAGGACACGATTTCACTCTGCATGCCGGTTCCGTGGCACATCACGTACAAACGATAGTGACACAGAAGTGATGGAAGGCACGTGACAGGAACCTGGGAGGCAGAAGCAGTGCAAAGCACAATAAGTCCAGGAACTTTTGACATAATTATTCCCCGTGGAATAGTTCGCTAGGGAAAAAATGACCTCTTGGAAGAAAGATTTTTGTCATCACAGCCACTGCGCGCACAGACTTATTGCTGGTATGGATCTCTGTAGGATTCAACTCAATAGATGGTACCAAAAGATCAAGGCTTGTTCCACAGTCATTTAAATCTCTACAGACACAAGAAGTTAATGCAATTCCTTAGAATTCCTAGCCCTGAGTTTTCAGGTCATAAATCTCATCTTTCTGCACTCCACTGTTTAAGTAGAATATATTACCAAACTTAAAGTAAAAAACCTTGATGTTTCTGACACTGCTCTGGAATATTAAGACCACTCACACTATTCATACTATTTCCTTGCCAGTTCACAGAATCACAGAATATTCAAGGTTGGAAGGGACCTCTAGATACCATCAAGTCCAACCTTCCTGCTCTAGCAGGCACACCTAGAGCATGTGGCACAGGGCGGCATGCAGGTGGGTTTGGGAGATCTCCAGAGAAGGAAGAGTCCACAACCTCCCTGGGCAGCCTGTTCCACTGATCTGTCAGCCTCACAGTGAAGAAGTTCCTCCTCACCTGGAGACAGAAATTCCTGTGCTCCAGCTTATGCCCATTACCCCTCGTCCTATCACTGGCCACCAATGAAAACAGCCTGTCCCCTTCCTCCCTGCATTCTCCCTTCATGTACTCACACATGTTAATCAGATCCCCTCTCAGCCTTCTCTTCTCCAGAGAAAACAGGCCCAGCTCACTCTCCATTCCCTTAATCATCCTGGTTGCCCTTCTCTGGACCCTCTTGAGAAGCTCCACGTCCCTCTTATACTGGGGAGCCCAGAACTGCATGCAGTGCTCCAGGTGCGGCCTCACCAGAGCTGAGTAGAGGGGCAGAATCACCTCCCTTGACCTGCTGGCAACACTCCTCCTGATGCAGGCCAGGAGCCCATTGGCCTTCTTGGCCACCAGGGCACACTGCTGACTCATGGTTAACTTAGTGTCAACCAGGACTCCCAGGTTCTTAATTCTTCGCCTCCTAGAAGGAGCACAAACTGTTCACAACAGTTTTCAGGCAAAAAAAGGTTTCCCGATTCTCCTCTGTATTCTCAGGCGTACCCATCGGTTTATATCCATGATGTACTATTACAGCCTAAGAAATCCAATACCTGTTTTACTGGTACTGATTACTTTAATATAAGCTTCACAATACCAAGTTCCATGCAAATAACATTGATTCCTTTTCATTTAGAATGAGATTTTAAATCCTTTCCTTACTCTTAAATCCATTCTTAAATGTTAAAGCAAATTTTGCCTTTGAATTTATTTTGTGGGGATTTGAACATCCAGGCAATCCTTTTTGCATAGTGCTACCTTCTTTCCCATGCGGAGAATTTTCCTTACAAGGGGTGCACATTTCAAGCAGCTTTACACTTCACAGCTGAGGTGCATCAAAGCATTTCTGAGTTTTTTCGGGATCTACTAAGAGGTGCTAAAGGTGACAGCCTCTGCCCTCCTCACACCAGGAGTTTCCACCGCTTCCCTTGAGGCAACACCGGCAACATCCAGCTCGTGCTGCGCTAGTTTAGGGGCCTAAAATAACCTAAACCCTAATCCCAGGGAAAACAGCAGAGTTTCAGCGCAAACAACCAGAGTTCGGACACCAAGCAATGTTCGTAAGGATAGATGGTGTCTCCTTTCAGGGACATATGCATGAGACTTGCAAGTGCTCAGCCCCCTGTCAGGTGCAGAAGGGAAAGAGCAACCTTCAAGTTAAGTAAACGCCTGGTGGAAAAATGACTCAATTAATTTAACTTTCAACAAGAGCATTCTGAGAGAAAAGTATGGGGAGCAGCAGGAGAGCAGCTGGGTCACAGCTTAGGCAACTAGCCTGAGAAGAGACTGACAGCACTGAGAGGAAGAAAAAAGGAATATCAGATCTACATCACTTCATCTTATTCTGTGCAGAACTAGCCGCAGTCCCCTATTAGGATTTCAAGCTTTTTTAGCAACTGGTAAAGCGTTAATTTTCATTCCCTTCCAAATAGTCCCAAGGAAGTTAATTTTTAGTGCCAGGTTAACAGTAAATAATTTAGAACTTTGTCAAGACTTTATGGGGCTTGGGGCTGCCTATGCATTCATGGGGCAACTTGAGAAACGGGTACAAAGCACAGGCAAGGTTGAGAAAGCAGCAAGGAATCAGAGAAAAGCGAAAAGAAGCCTGCCATGGCCTAAATGCAGAGGTACCAGAAACAGCTGCGGACAGCCCAAACACCTACACGGCACAGAAGACTAGGTTTATGCTAGAAGGCTGCCGGGTTTGAGGGTGCAGGCCACAGTCTCAGAGGTTAATGCCTACTCTAAACGTACCCTTTACATTTGCCTGGGAAAAGAGAGGCTCGGTGCTGAAGAGCGTTAAATGCCGCCTCCCCCTGACGAGTTTCACAGAGCTCTATTTCTCCAGCTCTGTCATTAGGAAGGGAAGCTATTGCTGCATCACTTCTCAAAATCCTCACGTATTTTGCACCTGCTTCGAAAGATTTTTTTTCTATGTCTTATGAACACAGGTTCAGCACCGTAACCATTTCAAACATCAATCTTCCCTTATATTGAATTGAAAACTCCAGTCAGACTTTATTGAAATACTAAACATTTAGCAACTACTACCTTTCAAGGCTTTCCATGCTCCTGTATTGAGAGCTGGTGCTTTATGCCAAGTAACTCATATTTTGCATCAAACCCAAATTCATTCCTTTATAATAATTTATATTTTATATATAGGATATTCCCCAAACCGTCTGGCAGGCACGTCTGTTTCTAGTCCCCCAGGATGCGTATAATTAAGGACAATTTCATATAGTCAACATCAGCACCTTGCTGGAAGAAGACGATGATGAGTTAATATTCCTACATTGCCTTCAACCCAAAATCTTGGGATTTCATCTTGGCGAGGCTTCAGCACCTTCTTAGTAGAGGAAGATAATAAAGAATAGTTAGTTCCATTTGTACAATTAGAAATATCACACCAAGTTTTCTGCATCTCTGTTTCAAAGTATGCTTCTCTGATAAGGTCTGCATATCAGGATATATATAATCTCAGGCACACGCATTATCTTCTCTCTGTCAACACCAAATGCATCTTGATTTGTTATTTCCTACACCAGAACTCTGTCTTTTCACACACACACACCTCCATCTTTTCCTCAGACATCGTATTTCCTCCTCTCCCATCCTCTAATAATGTTTCAATTGGTTTTAATTTCTCTTGCACAATGCTTTTGTGGCTCAATTCAGCTAAAAGGAATATCCATTCTTAGGTTATGAAATTATGCAAACAAAGCCTGGGATTTTAAGGGTCTGCAAAACAAAGAATAACGTTGAAGCCCATAAAAGTAGCCACACTTTGAAGCAAAGCACAGGCTTGTGTTTATGGCAACCAATTTTTACTCAAGAAATCAATCTTGCCAATGGATGCAACTGAAATAGATAAACCTCCGCTTAGTTTAAAACTTAAAAGAATTCTATTGAGAGAACAGCCTACCAGATTTCCAAGCACATCTTAAAGTGCCAGAACGTCACAGTAGTAAGATGCTTTCTATGATCAATTATCTTGACCACAGTACATTTGCTCTTCTACCCAAAATGCTATAACGTAGGCAAACACTGGAAAGGCAGAAAAGCCTGTTTGCTTCTAAGCCAGAACAGATGCGGGAACAGCATCTTCACTGCTTCTTGCCTAACACACTCCAGAGATTTTGAAAATCATTTTATAGGATCACTTCTACCTCAACATCCAAGCATGGAGATTGAATAATACAGTCATATATATATATATATATTTTATATATATATAAAATAAATTAAAATGAGGAATATATTTATATACCTCTGCATTTATCTATATTACAATATGCATTTCCATATTACATCTAACACGATTATAGCCTCTGCTCATTAGATCAATGCCTGACACAACCACCAGACTGGCAGGGGGGCTATGCTGAGCATACCCCGCATCACTTGCACAAGGGATCTTAGAGAAACAAAAGGATTCAATTCAATAAGGATAAGTTAAGAGAACTAGAGCTGGGCAGAAATAACTAACTGCACAGACGAAGGGACAAGAACAACTGAGCATAGAGCAATTCTGGAGAAAAGAAACTCATCTGTCATCAATGGAATATAAATCAGTTTGCTGCAAAACCAGCCAACATTGTCAGAATCAAAAACAGAGCCCTTCTGTAACACTGGAAGACTCTCTGGAACAGCAGCTCATACACTGCTCTCTGATTTTGCACTAAGACATTCAAAGATGGCATTGCTGCCTCTCAGGTGGGAAATGCAATTACCAGCAAAGGGACTGGACCTTCTAAACCTGCCTTTTGGCACCTCCTAAATACTCAAGGACTGCTGCTCTGTCTCAGTGCCAAGATAACGCTGACGCAGAGCTCACCTGTTTGCTTTCGGCCCATCGCAGCTCTGGTCATTCGTGAAACAAGGGGTCATAAAGAGGACTTTCCTAAAGTTTCCCAGCTCTAATGGGCTGCCTGCACACTTCCAAGCCAGCCGCAGTGCAAGTTAAACACACAACCCAAAACTGATGTTTTAGCTGGCAGGAGAGTGCTGAACCACACAGCATCTCTCAGCAATGGGCTAAAGACTGGTAACGCCTGCTGGCCAAGCTGGCAAATGCACTATGAGGGATGGGAACCCGATGTACTGCACCTGCCAAGCTAGCTGCAAACAAATGTTTCTGAAGCCCTAACAGTAAATGTAAATATTATTTTTAAGGTTCCAATTCAGTCACTTCAGTGAGACTATTCTTGCTAATTAACCCTATTTCATTGAATAAGAAATCTGAGGCCAACAGTCTCTCATCCTGGAGCCGATGCAATGGGCTGACCCAGAGCCAGGTTGCTGAACTGGGGGAACGGACAGGAGGCTCAGGAGGTGCCCCAAAAGTCTGTGTTGATCACAGCTGCTGGAGCAGCACTAGTGCTAACTGCCTAAAATAGCATGGGAAATCAAAATGTGAATAAAACATCTGTTGTAGTGTGAACTTTAAATGTATCGATGTCAGATTCAGTACCTATAAGCTTGTGCGCTATCAGCTAGAAACTGCTGCTTCTCATTACTGACCTCTAGGGAAGCTCCACAGTGAATTAGAAACTTTTCAGGTGTTTTTAATGTAGGACAGGGTAGGGTAATTAGGTTGGGATGTAACTTTAGAGCTTTACAGACAAGAGTAACATTCATTTCTGAAATCTTTCTCCTAAAGATCACAGTGTATCTCAAAGTACCATTTTCTATTTTCCCTGCTTTCCAGCACTACGGCACAAGAGCAAGACTACCATGAGCACACGGAAATCAACCACTACCAAGTTACATTTGCCAGAGTATTTCTGCCTGAACAGCTGTTCACCTGCATTGATAGAATCTAAATGGTGGTTTCGATGCCTATGCATCACCCTGTAGAGGATCTTCATTAAAATCTTCTGGGTAACACTGAAATTTAAAGCTTTTCTAGGGGAAAGAGGTGTTGTAATAAGCCAGAGTGGATTATCAATTTTCAATCATAAAAATCAAAAAAAAATTCACTTCAAAGTGTAAGATAAAAGTCTTTACTTGGATCTGACCCAGCATCAATCAGGGAAACTTACTGTTACACACAGATTTTTAATTTGTGTTCTTTTATAATGTCTGTTTTTTCTAACATTTTTATTTTCTTTGTCGGCGTTAATTAACTTCTTTCTACGGACATAAACTTGGAGAGGATTTTCTCTAAGCTCTTAAATGTCTAGCCTATATTAAGATATTTTAAGCCGTAAAAGTCGAGTAAGCTCAATAGATTTGAACCATGTTAGAAAAAAGAGAACAAACGCTAGCAACGTGCACCCAAGCTAAATATTTTTACAAGAACTTCAAATGTGACACAACTTAAAACTTATTTTAAGATGGTTTAAGAACTCCTGAGTGGGCCCATCTGCAAGAAAATGCACCTGATGTCCTGTGGGATAAAGGGGGCACAGTGAGAAATGACAGGATGGGGAACGTGAGGACAGGAGTGAAAAAGTTGATGGCAACAAACAGCAAAGGCTGCAGTAAGCAGTAACTTGTGGGGAGAAGCTCAGCTTTTCTTTTTACTGCTCATCTGTCAAACTACCACGAACAAAATGCATACCTGCCACATCTCTCTGAGTTATCACTGTTTGTATCTGTCACCATAAACATTATGATAAGACCGCATATTATATATGAATGCGCTAAACACAACATGAAACAGTTCCTGAGATGAGACGCTTCTACGTAAAGGCCATCATTAGTAGAATGAAATCTGTACGTAATAAGGATTTGAAATGGACTGGCAGAGGCTATTTAGGAAGCTCCTGTCTTCCAGGAACAGCACATCATGGCTCTAACAAGCAAAAAGCCACTGCTCTGAAGCCACAACCTTGACTTTCACTCCCAGCTATCCATAGAGAAAGCAGGTGCTCCAGGCTCTGCTGTCTACATGGGCAGGTTCCTCTGAGCCAAGGGGAGTGCTCACAGTTGAGAAACCTCTGGGCTCCATAGGGAGCGCTGCTTGAAAGGGCAGGTTGCCACTTTCAGTAAGGACTGCGTCTGACCCTATCGTGGAGGGTCAGATGTAAAACAAACCCCCATGTATATGAGCTATCAAGTCTCATTTTGCATTCTCCCCATCACTTTATAACACTTCTACTTTCCTCCTCCCCCTTGAAAGGAGGTCAGTACAGTGTCATCGCAGCCCTATCGTAGCCAGGCTTTCGAATGGGTCCAGACAGCTTGCTGATGCAAAGCATTATATTTGCCCCCTGGAAATACAGAATTAGGGCTTTAGATCAGAAAGATTTGAAAGCTGTAATGTTGTTACTGTATTCTCATTTTAAGATCTCATTTAGCAGACCTATATAATTTTGCTCTGAGGGACCACTGGGCTGACTCAGCAACAAAAGAAAAATTCTGTCACTGGACTTTTCAAAAGTCATTTAATGTTACCACCTATAGCTCTTATACTTGCAAATATGAGCAACATGGAGGCACATACAGTTTCCACAGTTACTGGGCAGAACCTACACCAAGAGCAGGAGGGGTAAAAGGACACTACCAAGGAACACCAGAGGAAAGTTGGAATTAAGCAGACATGGCATCTTCTGCACCGTTGTGACCCACACAAGGCCTCATCAAGACATCCTCTTGAGCTGGTGACAAGGATGAGTACTTGAATGTACTGGAAAAATCTACCATTCTGGTGTCGAGACTGTTAACCTGCATAGCAAAGTTCTCTCAAAGGTCTAAGACTTTCTAGATGCCCTGTCACCTCCTCAGGAGTAACCTGATTGCTTTCCTTTCAGTGATTTCTTCAGTGGCACCTAAAATCAGATTCCCAGCAATAGGAAGGAGAGTAGGGGTTTAAAATCAGCCCATCTGCATTACAAACAGGACCTTTTGATTCATAAAGGCTCCGTTTTGATCCATAAAGGCTACGGGTGCAAAACTCCTATTGCTCAAAATTCTCCAGCAATAGGTGCATGTTTTATTTTCCAGGTCTTGTTTTGCCTCCTTCTAGATCAAGATTGAAGCCTTCCTTGACATCTCTTCAAACTCACTTTGTGCAAAATTTTACACAACCCTGCTTAGTGGTATATGTGTTAATCCATTCAAAAGGCAGCTCTGAGACCAGACCCCTGCAGCAAATGTTCTCAGTCCCTGAACAAACAGCACTATTTTATGTCTGGTGAAAGAAGTCTCATTCACGTTGCCTGAGCAGTGTAGCTGAAGCAAAGCCATCACTGTTTAAAGGAGATGAAGTTTGTGTGGGCAGTACGTGTACCGCAGCTTGGCAGCACACAGGCAGCTCTGCACCTCTCCTCACAATCAGCATCTTGATTCCAGGGCTACAGAGCTACCAGCAGCTCTCAGAAAACCTGGACAACTTTCATTCTTTACCTCCACGAGAAAAGTGCCAACTTCCTTGAGATGCAAGCACTCAGCTCGTCGTGTCCTCCTCAGACTCACTGCACGGCAAGCAGCCTGAAGCTGGGAAACGACTGCATGAGCTTACAGGGCCTCTGGAGTACTCTGGAGGCAAACAAGAGGAGAAATAAGCCCCTGTCTTGAGAGGACAATTCCAAAGGAGAATCTATAGCTAAGGAAGAAAGCGAATTTTCTGCAAGGACACCTGAAGAAACCTCCAGCTATTGGAATGGCTGGCAGTCTACCTACAATAGGGCTTTCTGATACCCCCAGAGGAGAAGGAAATGCTGCAGAACAAGAGGTCTGCACAAGGGCAAGAAAAACAACAGAGATACTCAGAGGCCTTCCTCATTAACTGCACTTGTTTCATTTTGGATTTTTTAATTTAAGTAGTGAGTCAGCAAAATTGATTAGCCATCCTTGCTTAGCCATCAAAAGTACCAGTGTAGCCTATGAAATTAAGATGCAACATCACCTGCAATTGATTTAAAAAAAAAACAGCAAAAGATGTTTTGTTTTAAAGTGCATGATTCACGTACAGAATTCTATGCCACAAATTATCATGGAGGTATTATCACAGCAGAATTTTCAAACACTAAAACCCTTCCTCATTAGGTTGCCAATTACAAAGGACCTTCAGAAATGAACCAGCAACAAGATATCTAGGTTAAGAAAATTTTCACCCAGAGGCACATTACTGGGGGGTGACAGAGATACCAGTAACCCCAGAGAAAAACCAATGATTTATGCTGTGCAGCCAGTCATGCCTTATACTTAGTCAAAATCTGGGCCACGGGTAGATTTTCCTTGCCATGCAAATAACTTGTTTCATTTTTGTAAGCTGCTTTCCTGAAATGAACAAATGTGAAGAATAAATAGAAGCAAACCACAACTATATTTATCAAAGTAACTTGTATACTATTTTACCCAGTGACAGACAGATAAATAGACCAACTGACCTATCTATGGACAGAAATCTCTCTCTTGCTGCAAAAGGATGGTTGCTTTTCTTTTTAGAAGTCAAATATCAGTGAGTTACCATCCTGCATTCTGGAAGGAACAATTAAAGCACGTTCCTAACAAAAACAGAGATTAATTGAAGTTATATTTAAATTCTGGAGAGACTTTTTTCTAAATACATGGATAAAATAAGCGTGTAAATTATAAAATACTTTTCCTATGAATACAGGAAGGTCAAAAGCCTCCAGGCCTGCTGCACACACCTAGCCAGGGACTTCCAACAGGCCGCGGGCTAGAAGTCCACACTGAAGGAAACCTCAGATTAAGTCTGACAGCTGCCTAAGTGTTTGCTTACTAAGGTGAGTTTTAAAGAAGAAATTTGCAAATGTCCTGACACGATTTTCACTGGTCAATGGTCATCTTCTCAGAAATCAAGTAGTCACAAGATTTTACAAGGGTAATTAGTACCCCTGTAATCAAGGTTCCTCAGTTTTTACTGTATTCCTTATGGCACTACATACCTCAGCTTCATCCCACCCCTTCCAGAAAGTGGAACATCTACTATCTTATTCCCAGTACACACTGCCATCTGTCAAACATTAGCTAGGTTACGATGGCTTTCCAAAACTTCATTATCCAGTGCTGCTAAGTACCCCTAAGGGAACTAAACATTACCAAGTTTTTTGAGTGTTTTTAATTGGACATTACTTCTCTTGAACAGATTTTAAGCCGGGGGCAATGCTGTTTTCGGTTCTATTCTTTCGGCGAGTTCCCTCTGGTCCAGTTCTATTGTTATGAAAACAAAGCAAAATCACAAAGAGCACTGGCTAGATGGTTTTATGGAGCAAAACACCATTCGCACTTCCTAACAGGAAATATATCCAATTAGCTCTAGGTTGTTTGCATCACTGTCTGCTACCAAATAGTTCCATTTTGCTCAATTCAGCTTTTGGAAATAATTTACGGAAAGCTGTTCACAGAAGTTTTGTTGCCAGAAATGAACATTTTTTTCTTCTAGCATTTCCTGATAGCTTAGTTAACTCCACTTGTTTTTTTATTATTATTTTTCCTTTCAATGTCCTGGCTTTCAGGAGATCCTGCAGATTTTCCATTACAAATCTCAGCAACAGTAAATATAATTATTGACAAAGCTCACAGGCATCTTATCTGTGGGTGAGCCCCTTCTCTTCCTGCTTGGGACACAATTCAGATCTTACAAGAGTCAAAGATGAGACCTCAGTTCAGCAGAAACTGTTCTATGCTTTTACTCCTTCGCAGCTATGATCTATGATCTGTATCATAAATACATTATAGTCTGAACCTGCTTCTACATGAATACAATATTTAGCACTTCTAATCTTCTCTTATATCTTCAAGCGCATTATACATACTAGCTAAAAATTTAATTATGATGGGATCTTACTTGTTAGCTTTGTGTAGGATGGCATTTACATTTGTTGCTGACTGGAGGCACCATTCATCACATCACTGGGACTTAAGGCAAGATTTTACAATTAGAAGGAAAATAAGTAAAAGGAGCAATAAATGGAAATACAGACAATTAAATGGATATTAAAATTTAAATTACATTAGAAATAAACAGTTATGCAAATTAACACATTTTACATAATTTCAGTCATTTGAAAAAAAGGAAAAAAGAATGTTGAATACTAATACTTGCAAATGTAAGGACTATAAAATCTATGCTTATGTTGAATGTGACAGAAATTAAGAACGGTCTCAATTCAAAAAAGAAATATGGTCAGAAATTTTCAATCAAATGGTGAAATATAAATAGAAAAAAAAAAAAAGAAACACGATTATTCCTCAGCTAATGATATCCTGGCATCTCGGACTCCATCCTATCACAGGAATGAAAAACAAAACTTTTTTCTTGCAGAACAAAGTGACAAAAAAATGTTAGTTTGTAGAAAATTCTCACTCTGAGTTGGGAGAAAGACTCACATCCTAAGTACTTTTTTTGAGAAAAATTCTGAATTTATTTTTAAATTATGTTCTTTAAAACAGCAGGAATGAGACCTTAAGGTTTTAAGTGAGACTGCTGGAAAACATCAGCTAGTACTGACGTTTCGTACTCCACATGAGTCAAAAAAGGCAAACCAAGTCAATTCTCAGAACCAGTCAAAAGGAAAAGAAGGACAAAACAGAAGCCATAAAGTCACTAAATATATCCATGATTCACCCATCCCTGCAAGGTAGCACAAGGTTTTGGTCCAGGGTGACTCAACCAAAGAGAGATACAAAACTGCAAAGAGCACAGATTACATCACTTCAAAGCAAGTCAAGGCCCTTGAGCATGGAGAAAGTCCTCTGTTATGCACAAGGTGAGGGAAAATTAACCATCTCAACTGGAGTTCTGTGATCTGTTCCCTTCTACTTGAAAACCTATTTAGAAACTACAGTTTAAGCTCTAAAGGTCAGCTTCTCACATAATCTTAGCTTAAGGCTTGGAGTTTTAGTCTAGCTTTGAGACAAGTAAAGGAAGATCTTTTCAATTTCTTACCACCTCAAGTACTCTATTACCAGATTAAACGCAAAATATAAACAGCAGCATTTTTCTGCACGCCAACTTGACTTGCACTTGGTGAAATCTCAGAAAGGGAGAAATTCAGTGAATGGGCAGGCACGTGTAAGAAAAGAAAAACTGTAAGAAAAAGTGAGCTGTGTCTGTACATGCTTGGCATCTCACAGTAGTTAAGAGTTTTTTAACCTCAAAATTCTGATGTGTGGAAGGAAACCAGACATGCAAAGGGACTGCGTCCAAATAAGGAGCAGTTCCAATGAAGGTTGTATAAAGAAACTGAAACTTTAGGAGAAAGATATCAATTGTGGAGAAAAATTTTCTGTGGCTGCCCAGCTTACCCACACGCTGAAGTTAAACACGAAACATGCATTAAGCCTGAGCTAAGTGAGTCCAGACTTTGGGAGGCCTGTATACAAAACTGCAGTGCTAACAGCAGGATACCATTAAGGCAGGCAACACCAGTCCAGCCACCCACTTAGTAGAGAAAATGACCTGCTGGCCATGGGAGCACAGAGCAAGGACCATGGGCTAGCTGCAGCGGGCAGCAAAACGCAACGGGTGAGCTGCTGGAATTGAGAAACTGAAAATAGTCACACGTTTTATCTCAAGCCAACTTTCCAAAAGAAAGCTTTGCTTTAAAAGAGGAGTGCGGGGTAGTCCTAAATTGACTGACTACGTCCCTGCAGGAGCTGGGTTGTGTGGATGCAGGACATTTTAATCTAGAAAAAAATAAAAGGGCGCTTGCAGTAAACTTCCTACATTGACCAGCCCTAATAATCAAAGAGGCTCTGAACCCAAAATTGGATTTAAAAATATAGTTGACCTGCTGCTTAGCGATGGTTTTGCACCCTACAGTCTCTACAATATCAGACCAATTACAGAACAATGTTATTTAAGCCCAGAGAAACAGCCTCTTATTTCTCTAACACGTTTGTGATCCTGTTCAAGGCAAGGGGGTAACATTTTCATTCTCATCATCAAAAAACAAAGGTTATACTTAATATGCATTAGAGACAGATACTGAGGATCCTTTTGTGAGCAAATCATGGGCATTAATCAACTCATCTATTAATGAACTTGGTAGAAAAAGGAAGTTTGCTTGGTAACTGTAGACTTTCTCCAAATTATTCTTTCTTTATAATCAGGAAGGAAAATTTTAACTTCAAAAAGTGGCAAAATGAAAAAAGGATAAATATTTTCAAAAGATGTTATTACTTCTGCAGTTAACTATTTTAGTTCGATGGTATCTTCAGTATTATTTTCTATTGTAAGATAAAAACATTGATGAAGAATGAAACAGTTAACCTTAAACTCAAAAAATATGATTCAGGAAAATATTACCATGAATATGACCAGGAATAGTTTAATTTCTATTTAATTTTAATTTCATACTAAAAATACTCTTTATAACAAAGAATACTATTTAGGAAAGCTGAGCAAAGTATTTTAAAAGGACTCTGGTTAATTTATATATAATATAGATTAATATAACTTTCTCCTTGCATTATCGGATTGTTTTCTGCTTCTAGGTTGTGAAAAGCAAACACAAGACTGTCGAATTCTAAAACCTGCTATAGAACAACAACAACAACTGCCTAAAAAAAGT
The DNA here is from genome assembly GCA_013398315.1 of Nothoprocta pentlandii. Classification (NCBI taxonomy): domain Eukaryota; kingdom Metazoa; phylum Chordata; class Aves; order Tinamiformes; family Tinamidae; genus Nothoprocta; species Nothoprocta pentlandii. The sequence continues at coordinate 260,489 of VZSG01000667.1, forward strand.
CCTATCTAAAGCTAGCGTAAAATTAAGCCACTGAACGGAGGGCTGCTACGACAAAAATTGTGTTGTAGAGATCTGCTCACCAGGAATTTCAGCTGCAACAAACAAGACCCTCTGGGCTTACACATACAAAGCACTTGCTGTGTCACCTGGTAAACTTGTTCATGAGCTGAAACTCAGGCCATGCCAGCTTTAAGCTGGAAGCCAAGGATAACGTTCTTCTTTTTTTTGCCACAAAGCTAAAAGCACCCTCAGAACAAGATAATGACACAACCTACTGATCTGAGAGCCATCCGCATGGCTGCCTGCTGTGCAAAAACTCCTTAGAGAAGAGAGATGGCAGGGCTGACAGAGACAACAGGCCTGCAAGCGCAGCTCCTCCAAACCAAGTAGGGAAAAAAAGAGCAATTAAACGTGTCTGTTTTACTGTCCTGGGCTTCGTTTCAGGGAAGGAGATTGGATTATTTCTCCTGAGATGACCTATTAGCCCTTCAGGCCACGGGGAGCCTGAGAGAACAGATTTTTACCTTCAGAAAGTACAGTAGCAAACACTGGGAGAAAAAAAATCATTCCTGGGCTGGTTTTGCTGTCCAAGCAGACAGGAGAGCAGCCCACTTCCCAGTACCCAGGGTATAGAGGACCAGAGGTCTAGGACGTATAGCATGGTATCTGCTTGCTGCCTTCTGTTAGGAGGAAAAGATCAAGGTGCTCTGCAACAACCTTTGCATTAGGAAGCCTGGGACACACCACACCCCCAGTCTCTGAGAAAAAGCTCTTAAGCAATTTCTAACTTGTGTTGTTGGAAAGTCTTTGCTATAGATTTGGATGAGGTTAGGTCAATTTAAAGGATAAACCAAAAGAAACTGGATGAAGAACAGGATATTTATGGGACTGGATGAGCCTGGGGGAACTGTTATATTTATACACACAAAATGATGAACGATGAGTGTACAGACTACATTCAAATTGAACGTGTCCTAGTTCAAGGAGGGAGAGCAGAAAACCAGCATCCTCAGCTAATTTGTCGCAATACAGTTAAATACACCCTTAACTGTAACCACATGCCAGAGATACTTAATCTAGAAGTAATTTGACTTAGAAATCAAAATAGGAATTAAAACAAACAAACAACACATTTCCTTTAAATACACCGCCCACCCAAACCCAACATTTTGTTTCCTGAGATGTTTGGAAAATTCCTGAGACATCAAAATCACTAATTCACACAACAGATGCTTCAGTGCCAAGATGATAAAATGTCCTCAGCCAAATGTGAAAATAAGTCCTTTTCAGAGCATACATAACTCTTGAGAATCCTGTCTACGACCAAGATGCCTCTAGGTACTGGCTCTGTGCTGCCTGTCTCTCTGTGAGCTCACATTAGTCATGAGGCTATTATTTAAATTATCTTATGATTATGTGTTAAATAATTGAAGATGTTGCACAGTTTGGAGTGGGAGGAATCAACAACAGTGCAAATGTGTATTAAATATTGTAGCCTCTGCTATAGTGTATTTCCTAACTCCTATCATGGGGCGTGGGGAATTTCGGGGTGGAGGGGACTGACTCGCTCTTCATTGGCCACTACTGTAAGCAAAGCCCAGCATGCCTTAGATGGAATGTGTCTACACACTTTTCCTTAGAAATTACCTTGCACTGATATTCAGACCAGTGTGCATGTGGGTTCATGCATGTGGGAGATAAAACAATCATTTGTCTTTAAACACAACTGCAAAAGTCTGGTTTGAATTAAGTGATCGCAATATTATTCTAGAGGAAACACTTTGGCTTTATTCTAGAGGAAACAAGCTGAAACCACGAAAATATATTCCTGCTTTGAGAAATTCAAAAGAGTGCAAAAGTCGAAAGTGCTAACTTGATATTTCATGTCAACCTAGGACATCAAAGTTGCTTTTTTTTTTTCCTTTTTTCCTTTTTTTTTTTTTTTAAATATGCACTTCTCTGGGGCATTTCCTTTGAGTTTTCAAAAAAACGCCTACTCTTAAGCACAGAGTTAAATAATAAATGAAAATCTGAATATATTAAGTAATCCGTACTGTAACTGTGACAGTATGCCTGGACTAATAATTTCTAATTCATAAGGAAGAGTAGAGGAAAAGCAATCTATGCTATTACCAGGATTAGTCCAAGAGAAAAGTGTGTCACCAATAGGAACAGTTTCAGCAGAATATTTTCTCATTGAAAAAAAACTGTGTATGCATTTTGATAAAAATAATAATAATAAAAAAAAAACAGCTGCTTTGGAATGGTTTACTTTTGTTTCATTGTTTATGTTTTTCATTTAAATCTTAGTTTCTCTCTGTTCTAAGATAAGTTGAGGCACTTCACCTTTCTCTTTGCTTGACTGAATAAAATATGAAAAAAATAGAAATATTTAATACTGTTGATAATAAAATAAATGGTTCTGATACCAAGTTTGCATGTCATTTCACCACACTCCAGATATCAGTCATCTGGACACCCCTTATCATCAACAGCCAGAAGCATTCTAGCTTATATAGCCTAGGAGGGGATGAGCTGTGCTATAGAAATACGCTGTATTTTGTAGCAGTGGAAATCTGCCATCGCTACTGTGGTCTGGCACAAAACAGACAATCCTATTCCCCTTCACTACCCCAAACTTCCTTCTTTCCAAAAGGATTTTTCCGAAAAGGATTTTAAGAGAAGAAGCATTTTTAAAAATACATTCAATTTCAATGAAATGGCAGAGTAGAGCTATCTAGAACTGCAGACAAACACAGGCAATTGCCATAGCCCAGTGGTGAACGGCCAGAGAGTTGCATATTTTGAAAATTGTAACACTCAAAGAGACTATAGCCCAAAGTTGAGTGGAATAATCAGGGTGGGAAGCAGGATTTGATTTTTATTACACAGCATCAGTTGCTTTAACAAAATGACTCTTCAGACTCATCTAGACTTCAAGCTCATCACTGAAAATTGGCTTTATTGAGCCATTTCTCATCGGAAAAACGGACTCAAATTAATTTCATTTTATCTACTGAAATAAAACTTCACCTCTTTTGTTAAGAAATTCCTTCTTTGTGTTAGAGTATATTTCTTTCTCCAAAGCAAAAACAACTGCTTTGCATGTATTTCCAAAAAAATGCCAGACACAGTTTGTTCCCTGTACAGTCACTTCCAGAGTTACCTCTCCCAGCATCTGCTTTACCTTCCATCTTTTGATTCATACTGAAGCTCAGAGAGCTTTCTCTCTCAAATGATATTTCCACAATATCTAGTACAATAAGAAAATTCAACTATGCAGAACCACAGCTCATACTCACAGCTGGCAACAGCCAACTGCAAGTGCCAAAGGAAAAATTAAGGAAAATTTCCTAAGCTACAGACTTAGGAAACATAGACCACTGTGCTTAATACCCACCTGCAAGTGCTCTCCACAAATATATCTTTCATTTGTGCTTATTCTCTATGAACATGTCTGACTTTTTTATGTATTTATACTTCAGACCTCAAAAAAGTCCCACGAGATTCACACCAGAATCATGTAATTTAACCGCTACATGTCAAAGCAGCCTTTTTTGTTTGTTTTAGATCAACTGCCTTATAGTCTTAATATTGTGGCCTAATGCTTTCAGTCCAAGAAACAGTGAAAAACATCATTTTCTACCTTCTGTCTTTTCATCATGACTTCCAATACCACTTTCTGATCTACTTTGACTCACCTTTCCATATGGGGTGACATTCCAGGTCCAGCAGAGAGGCTGTTAAATATCCTCCTTAGCTTTCTCTGCACCTTTCCTATTTCTGTTCTGGGATATGAGGAGACCAGAATACTCTGCTTACAGTGGCACACGGAACCCAAAATCACGTTTGCAGTCTCCAACAGCACAACTCATTATAATGACAGCTTCAAGAAAAACAACACCCTTCACATTGACCTGCTTCTCTCCTAGGCACTAGGCTTTTTAACATACACAGGATATAATCCCTCGTCTTTCTCTGCTTAGAAACGAAACAATATACTCCATGTGCCCAGTGAATCTTCTCTCTAAATATGGTTTCCAGTCAAACTAGGTATTTTATGTAAAACCTAACATAAAGGTAATGGGAGAAGATGTTGGAAGGATGAAGAATATACTTATTTGCAGCACCTCTGTGCAGGGAAACACCAGTGCTGGAGGAAACCAGAACCAGACAAAACAAGACAGACATACACAAATACCCAGGCTCTTATTTAGAAAAGTGGGTAGAGAGGATAGGGAATCATTTTTATGGTATGAAACTAACAGTTCAGGTGACTGAAACTTTCCACAGAAACGATGCAGAATCTAGAAGCAATACTAAAAAATTACTCATTTTATTCTTTACGAATTCCATTTACCTCGTTTTCTATCCTCCCAGAGGCACCTTCCTTTTACAAAGTCTTATCTCTCAAGTAAATAAGAAAAAACAGGGAGAACGAAAGATAGAAGAGAACTACTTATTCTCTACGGACATCTGATCAGAGAAAAAACATGTCCTGGTGACATCCCCTCTGGTTTCAAGCTGCCACAGCTCCCTAACTGAATTACAACTAATCAAATACAATGTCATACTCGTCTTCTTCTTCTTCCTGTGCCAATATTGTCTTCACACCTCTCCCTTGTGGAGATGCTTTCTATTTTTAAATGACTCTATCTGTAGAGACATCTATTTCCATCTGCTTTCTCTGCTTTTTCTAAGTCCTTCTCCTTGCCTTCGGCAATTTTTACAGTTCTTATTCCTACAATATGTATTACATAGAAATGCACTTACATGTTGCCAGATGGCAGAAACTGTCCAATACTCTTGTATCACTGCTCTGATGTAGAAAATAGTATTGCCACTCCCCTTTCCATTCTCCTCTTCCTCTCTGCTATTTCATTTTTGTCTTGCAGCTGGGCAACTTAGATTCTTCAGTAAGTTTTGCTAAGGGAAAAAAAAAAGATAACCAAGCATTCTAGAAGTGCCTCAGACACAGGACACTGGCACTCTCCAGCTTAGTTTTGCCATCTCCCTTAACTGCCGCACCCGAATCCCAGCTCTACAATGGTGCCACAGCAAAAATACTGCCTTGAAATCACTGATACATATCCAGGATCAGCAGCTACGATGCAGCAGAGCTGTTGCATGAGATGGGAACATCCAGATTTCTCATGTTTTTTAATGGAAAGTAAAGTTTGGGTTTTATCTCCATTTTCAGCTACCCTGAGCCTGGCTCACAATGCTAATAGAAAAGAGTACAGAGGAGGTGCAATCCTTTCTTCTATCCAATCCTTGGAATGCTCCCTGTGGAACAGAAACCTCTCCATCATTCGATCCATAATCATATTTTAAGCAACAGGTATAAAAAGAAAGCCCTATCCAAATCCTGAACCTCATACTTTTCTTAGAAAGTAATGTAGTTCATCTTTGCTGTGTGTGGTTCAAAACCTAGAAAGTCAGTCACAATATTCCAAGGCTTTTCTCCTTTGTATGAGGACAGAGAAGCATTACAAAAGGAGTTGAACTCTGTTTCCAACGTTCAAGAAATAGGATGAAAAATAAAGCATGTCTCGTCTAGCACACGCCAAACTTCAGCAGTATGTATAAGGAAATATTTCAGGGACGTTTTTCCTTATTTGTATGTCTTTATGCACTAAAAATGTCAAACTCTATTAGAAGCCAAGCTGTATTTTTATTCTAAACCAGCTCTCCCCATCCGTATTCACATCTCCATTGAACCACTTGTCTGCACTTGAAGAAGTTCCAGCGCCCGGGCTGTTCCATACCACTTTCCCAAAGCAAAAGCCAAGTGCTGTTTGACTTGTGATCACACCATGGCATTTTTAACACGGGCATTTCAAACTTCTGGTAAGAGCTCACTGATGTTAATTTACTGCCTAACATCACATATGCATTTACAAATAAGCCAATACAAAGGCTGCGGTTGAAGAGCAGCAGATGATACATTCTTCACAGCACATCTAAGCAGGCAGGAACTAAATGAATGTTCCAATTTAATGATGCTGCAGTTTCCTTCAAAACAAGTACAGCTGACTTAGACTAGCATCTGGATTAAAAGGAAATTTCCACTATTTTCATTCTATTATGCAGGCACAAGCTTAATGAAAATGAAGTCAAAATGGTGACTGGTACATTGCTGAGGCTAAGGGTGATTAAGATAAGCAGTAAGTGAAAGGAAGCATGGAGCCACAGAGCAGCCAAGCAATGAAACAACTTCAACGAGTAATATAACTCAGACATGATTTTAAAACAGACAGAAACTCCTGAGGCAGCAGTGAATAAATCAAAGAGGCTACAAGTTCAAAAGCTAAATCTGTATATATGATTCAAAGACTGCACGCTGTCAAGTATCAACAGTACGCAGTATTTTTTGCAATAATCTGGCCAAGGGGTTAAGGTAATAAATGGTGACAAGCTCACATTGGCAATATAAGAAATAAAGGCTCAACTTTGGCCTTACACGTGTGCCTGCAACTCTCATTAATGTCAGGCAGAACTAGACACGTGCATCTGCTGCCGGAATTTGCCTCACAGAAGTTTCCTGTTAGAAAAGCTTTCGAATCTGCTTCCTTCATTGCTAGTCAGTCTTCCAAGGCAGCAGGCAGTAGCAGACAGAGCAGCGCCCTCCAGCATCCCGGGAAGCCAGCTCCTTCCATTATTTATACAAGCAGGTTTGGCTCCTTTGGCTGGTATTCATAAGAGGTCAGTGCTTCAGATCCCGAAGCACAACATAAACAGTTCCCTACCTTTAAATACGTTGGTCACCTGGCCTCCTAAGGATATTCGTATTTAGCATGAATTTGGACATTATTTCATTACATGACCTGGTATCTGTATTAAGTGACTAATGTGCACATACACATCATATCATATAGCTCAGTGGGCAGTTACTATAGGATAGATGTCTGCTTATAGGGAGAGAAAAGGTCCTTAGACCTGTGCGCCCTTGCTGATACTACATTGAGCCAGAGAGATTCACTTTACTTTTAAAAATTGGACAAACTGGATAACAGCTTCCCTCAGAGGCTTCTTTGCACCAACTGTTAATACTCATCCAAGAACACGTTCACCGAGAAATTTATCTTCCCCACAGTAATGCTGCAGCAGGCCTCATGACTATAAATACAGCGAGCTGCTTTTTGGTATGACTGAAATGAGGCAGTGGAAGGGCAACCAACTTTGCACTGAGTAGCAAGAAGTTCCTCAGCACTGCTACGGGCAGTATGTGACCAGGTCGCCTCATCTCATGCTGCTGGAAAGAAAGATTTCTCTGAAGCTGCAGATGTAAAGAGCAGGATCAGAGAAGTGATGTTATTCAGTGTATTACTTCTCTGAAGGTAGATTAAGCTTGCCAGTTTGCATGTCAGCAGGGGTTATGCTGTTGAATAAAGCTAAAGAAGGAGTGGGGGGTATCAGTAAGGAATGAAAAAATAATAACAAAGAGACATTTGACTCCTAGTCTGCTGCAGCAGGTAAGGGTCTGAGGTGACCACCAAGCTGCACAGAGCTTAAAGAAAGAAGAAATACATACAGGTAGCTCATTCTTCTCTTAAATTACATTTGTTTCATACAGTGCTACAGTACGGATTAGCAAAGAACTCATCATCCCGCAAATTCTAGGTGGCTACTTGACCAAATGATGGGCTGTGTCCTCTGCTTTAAAGAGGCATCTTTAAAGAGCCTAATCCTTGCTACTGCTGACAGCATCGGCAGGCAGGTTTCCAATTGTCCACAGACTAAAATATTAAAATAGGAAATATTAAAAAGGAAAACTTTGAAATCTAATCCTCAAAGACACCTCAGCTTTTGAATGGGTCTTCTCCCTGTGCATGAAAAAGGACTAAACTGTACTTTCAAGTAATGCTAAAAGAAATATTTGCAGAACAAAACTTTAAGATAAAGTTAAATAATAAATACAAAATGAAGACAGAATTGCAGGAAAGGAAATAGAGTTCCTGCAAATATAGTGCAGGAGAATTGTGTGCCCGAAGAAGTGAACTTTTCTATAGATTCTTCAAAGATTTTCTTCTTTCTATGGGAAAACACCACTGCAATAGGTCATACAAACCAACAGATGCTCACTTGGTCCAACCAGCTTTGAAATTTTATACATTGAACTTTTATGTAGTTTCTAAGAGAAACCACTAGTTAACTACTGACCTCCTGCCTAGCACCAGTCAATTTCCTCGACTCATTTGCGCATTAAAACTACAACTTGTTGAATAAATCCCTCCTCTAGAGAGAATCCAACACGGGTTTGAAGACTCCAAATGATGCAGAATCAATCACATTCCTCTGTAAGCTGCAACTGTTATTACCCTCACTGATAATAAGATGTCTCCTCTTGTCTGGATTTGCCCTCCGGACCTCAGATCCCCTTGTGGCAACCTCCAACAAGCGAGGGGCCTCCATTACCAGACATCCTTCCTGCAATACAGGGGTGTATTTACAGGCAAAGACTGAACTGTTTGCAATATTTACTCTTGAGCTCTCCAGGTGTTTGTTCATTCTGGTAGGTCTTTTCAAGGGGTGTGAAAAAAAAAAATCTTAGAATAGAAAATGATATTTTACCAGCAGCATCATAAACATAAACATTAACAAGAAAATAATAAGACCTTACTATTTCTACACATTATTTCTAGCATGCAAAGCTCTCATCTACTTGGATAATTTATAAGAATTTACAAAAGGTTCAAATTGCATAATCTTTTTCACTCATTTCCAAACCTGTCTCCTATTTTGTAAAAAGACATCTTTTCTTAGATGTATCCTGCCAATGCAGCCTCTTCCTTTTTCAAATCCAGGTGTCTCCCGAGCCCAGAAGCCTTTTTGGAAAGCTCTTTCTTTTCCAAAATACTATATATCAGTCAGTGCCTTCCTGTTAAACTCCAGCTACCTGAGAAGATAGCAGTACTTGCTACAGACAGAGCACCAGATTCCAGGGCCTGTTCTCTTTTTGGTGTTTCCAGGCAGACGTGCTAGCTCTGCTGCTCTCACCCACACTTTCCAGATAAAAAGCCCAAAAACCTGGACACCTTTTTCTTTTTCAGTGCTCCTATCAGGTTAATGCAAGAACTGTTTGAAAAACGACCACCTCAGCTGTCCACGAAACAATTCAGAAAAGAGTCTGATGAACAGGGGAGCAGGTAGATCAGAACGAGACACTTGAACACCTAAAATATGTCTGTCTCATGTTCGGCTCTCTGAAACCACATTAAGAAAGGGCAAGGAGGCACAGATGAGGCAGCGTTCCTCATGTGAGGAACACTGAACCTAACATGGCAGGAGAGTTGCACTTAGAGAGCAACTGTGAGGTTAGAGGAAGTCCACCAGGGCAGTCCTCAATACCACCTGAATTCTTCCTATTGAGAATTTTCATTAATGACCACAAGCTAAAACCAGAACTGCTTAAATGTATTATGATACAAAATTAGAAGTTGTCATCCAAAGAGAGAAAGAGTGAAGAGCATAGAAGTGGAAGTCTTATCTTATAAATGGTATGAAATGTAGTAGAACAAAGCCATACATGTAGAGACTAGGAACAGTAAATTCTTCTATACAATGGCAGCTCATCAGTTGAAAATATTAAAGAGAAAAGCAATTTCAATAAATGGACAGTAAATATTTGTTTACTTGCAATTGTTTTTAAAATTGTGAAAATCTGATTTTAAATACTCTCATGGATACCCAAACATGAATAAAAAAAAAAAAAAAGGAAAACCTCAATTCTGGAAACTAGATTCTTTCCAGAGCTCTCCATACCACATATTTCTAGTACACAGCGTATTATAAAACCTAACAAAACTGTAAAAGGAATAATCTTAAAAATGTGTTTTTAAAAATAGTATCTTTAGCCAAGCAATGATTCATCCAGAAGTTGAATCAGCTAATTTCTTTGCACAGATCATACTTTGGTCTGACAGCATCACCTATGTACAGAGAGCATACCCTAATGAATCTAGCTTCAACAGTACTTGCACTGCATTGCTAATAACACTGCTTTTGATATTCTTTCATTTTTAAACTACCTCTTGACACAAGATACTGCAGCAATATTCTCTTTCCCAGAAAGGCAGGCAGGAAGTTATATAGATAGAGTTGAAAAAACAATGCAAACATTTATTGGGAAGTAAAACACTAAAAATGGTTCTGTTTGGTCATTAACACAGTACTGATCCCTTCCAAATACATGCTACAACAGTGCATCTGCTTTTGGCTGACATTATTAATATTACACATATGTAATAAATGTCTTATCAGCATTATAAGCTAAATACCGTTTCCTGAGTTCACAAGGAGTACAGTTTACATACTAGATACATTCATAAATTTAATTGTGGAAAAAAATCTCTCCAGAAAAAAACAAATCCCCAGCAAGAAGCTATTGGCCGGTTCAAATCTGCCCAGGAAGGGAGGCGAGCACAAGAGGGAAACCATCACACCGGGGAATGCAAGTGACAACGGCTGCTGCTTCAGGAGATCAAGTGCACGTGTGGCCTGGAATGCTTTAGAAATAGATGTTATCTATTAAATATGTGCTAGAATTAAAAATATATTTATTATCCACATTTTTGCTAACATTTACATGTTCAAACCTAGGAAGATGGACTTAATTAGATTACACTGATAAATGCAAGTCTTTAAAATAGCTATAAGGAAATACATGTGAATCAGTGGTTTCCAGTGAGGCTTGACAAGTGGAGACCAGATGGCAATACGAAGACTTTTTTAAGCTCTCCTGTAAGCAGTGCACTATAAAGATGAGAGGGGCTTATGCTTCACTCTTGGTATTCTTACAAAATATTTTTAACTGCAAACCACTTGCAGTTAAAAGATTACTTTAAAGACTCAAGCATTATCTTGCATGCTGCCAAGATATTATTCACATGGTTTAAAAATGGCTTGTAGACAGCAGTTTTGACAGACAATTAATGAACATTTGGCCTTAAGAAAAAAACAAAATACTGCTGCATGGATATTCGTGACTATGCTACTGTGACAGGTTTTTCCTCCCCTTTAAAAAACATTCCTGTGAAAACATATGTTCTCTCTTACGTCAAGACAGACTGTCTGCATACAAGGAAAGCTTAGCAGAAGCTCATCTCTGACATATTTAAAAGACCTCCCCGGTTCTTTGAAACTATTTCTCCCCTATAGTGGGAAATTAGACAAGCCTCTGCTAAATTACCATAGGTGAATTTTTAATAGAGACTTAGACAACTGTAGCATGTAAAAGGAGAATACAAAATCACAGAAATTAGTGATGAAAAACATGCAGAAAAATTAAATAAAATCCAGGACAAGAAGTTTAACCGAAACTTAAACGAGTATTTCCTATGCTGTAAATTACAACTAGCAAGACAGTTAGTCTTTGTAAAAGAAAAAGAAAGCCAGGAAAAAAAAAGGCTGCAAGCATTATTATTATATTATTATTATTGTTATTATTATTATTATTCAGTAGATAGCCTCTTGGTATGGCTCCGCTTATCCAGACTACTAAAACAGAACTTTCATTTTTTTCATGAAATGCACATTTTTTATTTTTTATTTTTTAACTTTAGGTATTGACCCAGCAGCTAGAATTAACAGCATAGTCTCAAGAGAGACTCCAGGCAAGAATTAGGGGCTAATCTCTCTGCAGAGAAGTCTGTGGCTACTGGAAATGTGTCCTGAGGCCACCAGTATTAGCAAAACACTCCACATAAAACTCTTCCACCTTTCAGTCTTTTTACACGGCTTTGGGAATGCATTACTTGGGATTTCAAGTTCCAGGCTCACCTTGGTTTTGCATGCATGATGGATCAGAGAACACCAAGTTTCTGCCATAGTTTTATACATATTGGCATTTCTGTGTTTACGCTGCAGATGAAACCTCCTAGTTTCCCAGTCAACAGATTGCTTTCTTGCCTGACTCACAGTAGATTCCAGCAAAAATACGGTATTTATCTTCTCTCCCTAGACAGAGACCAAGAAGAAGAACAAAGATAGGGAAGGAATAATTCCCCTGGCTCATTGCAGGGATTTCACGGGTATGTCCTCAGTGTCAAAACAATCTTCAAAGGGCAGTGCCCATCCTTCTAGCCCCCTCTTTTGCCTTGGGGTCTAAGATGATCCAGCTGTGCCTTCTCACGCGCTGTCAAACTCCCACAGCACCTCCCTTCATCCTGAGTGGGCAACACGCTTTTGATGCAGAGCAAGACTTCCCTTCTCATAATCTTTTAGGCTCTTTTATTAGGTACCTGCCTGATTGCCATCAGCTGTATTGGTCTGATATGGATAGTGGCTTTAAGCAGTTACTTGTACTGTATTTTGAAACAAAGCATCTTCTGATTGAACATTTTTCACTGACAGCTTTTGCTGCTGACATTCTGCCTATGTGAATGCCTCTCAAGGCCTCAGCCCTGAGTGAACTTTGGAAACTAATTAAAAAGAGGACAGCTAAACTCCCTCAATCTTTCATCAAGCTGACTTCAGTTTTTCCTTTTTTTTTTTTTTTTTTTTTATTGCTAGATAATAGAATGTCAAGTTTTGATCCATTAGTTAGAAAATTAAGCAATTAAAACAGACATTTGTGGACAATGATTTTGGAAACATAGAGTCAGGAACCAAAGTGCAAACTGAAGTCAATTTCAAGAGCTGGAGGCTCAATACATCTTTTTTGCGGAGGATGAGAAGGGGGAGTAGATAAAGAAAAAGCCTTCAGAGTCTAAGTCTCCTGGCAATTAGAAATGGGAAGATATTTATAGATACAATGGAGAACAAAGGAGAAAGAAACCATTACAGAAGCCTAGAAAAGGGATCGTTTCAGAAGACTATTCTTATTTTAATCACTGCAGAACAACTTACACTATTATAGCAATAGTCTGCTGATGTTACTTTGTATATGTCACTGAGTTTAATCTATGTGATATATATCCTATAGTATTTGACATTTTAGACTTGTCTGGGAGAGTGGAAGTACCACACTGCTGGAGACAAGGAAACCTCTTATAACCACAGGTAACCGTGAAGGTGATTTTATGTCTTCTTGATTAAACAGTTCTTAGACTGTCAATGAGCTTCATTAGTAGTAAGCTTTATTTTCTCTCCTGAAAAATTAAGAGATTAGAGTGAATTATCAGTCCTAGCTGATCTTATCAAGGATTGCATCAATATTTGATTTGTTAAATCCATAAACCTCTGTTCCAAAAACTGTGCAAAACTGGCAGACAGAGCTGCTTTTAAGAAGCATTGGATTCCTACTACACATTCCCCTTACAATTTAGGTGAACTAAAACCTAGCACCTGCCTTTGGGAAGTCGCCAACCTCAGCACTGCACAGTAAGATTTTCGGAATTTTCTGCCATTTGAGCTGGTGAACTGATAAAAGAACTGTCTGCAAAGCTTTCAAGTGAGCTGCATGCAGATCCCCAACCTGGAGAAAAAGAAGTTGTACAGAAGTAGCTGCAGCAGCTTCTGTGAAATGACTCCTAAGTGATGAATTTGAGAAACACAGCCTGGACAAAAATACACTACATGACAGCAAACATGCTTATTATAAAAGGGAAGCCTTTAAAATATCACTGTGGTACTACTGTGGCAGATGAGTACAAGAGTCCTCTGGCACAAAAAAAATAGAAGATTTGTTTTTAAAAAAAAAAAAGACCTCCTCCATTCCACAGGATTGTGTTAATGGCACCATGAAAAAAGTATGTTGAACAAAGCGGGACTAAATTCCACCCATCTCTCATACGATCACTTTTTGCATTTAGTTTCTCATCTTGCAAGCACCTCAGTGTGTAAACCATGGAGAACTGCAAAAACCATTAAGATAGTTACAAATAAAGCAGAAGTGGAAATATGGGTGAGAAAGTCCCCCAAGAGACAGAAGGAAGTTTAAAAGAAAAATGAAGAACTGTTCCTGGCAGTACAGCTGAGGGAGGCATTTATGCTAAGTCCAGAAAATCTGCCCTCTGATAAGAGCACAGCAGAGTTGAGTCACTGGGGGAAGACAGCCCATCCTAGCAGGAGGATGCCAACAAGATAACAGGAATATTTGCAGGCAACAAACAGCAGCCTTGCCTAAGATTTATGCAGACTAAAGAAAGCAAAATTAAGCAATTAAGCAAAATATTTCAAAGAGTGAGCAAATATGACTTTCTCAGTACCTCTAAGGCTTGCAAAAAAATGAAGAACATTTACTGTTAAAAAAAAAAAAAGTTTTTTGAGCTCACTGTGTATTATATATTTGTTGTAATTCGGCTGATTTTAGCCTCCTTAAATTCTGACTGATTTTTGTAACTTGGGCTTATATTTGTTGCAGAGTTTCCCATAAAAATCTGCAAATGAATTACAAACTGTGGTTAATGAGGTATGAATAAACCTTTTTGCTTTATCATTCTTACCATCTGGTTTAGCTGTTTTACTACCAGCCTGTAAGCTAATAATCTATCTACTTTATTTCCCATCTTACTTGGAAAAATATGATGCAAAAATCCAGGAGAATTTCCTCCAAGTTTTCCCTCAATGATGCCTCATGGTTCAGGTTGTGTTGTTGTTTCATTTCTTCCATTTTCTCTGCTACTATATATTGACATTAAATCTTTTAAAAGAGAATGCTTCTTTTTTTCCCCCTCCCACTGTTCCTACCATATTCTTTCTTTGACCATAGATTTGATGCCAATATTCTCGGGGAAAAACAAATGCCACAGCGAATCTGTGCATCCCTGGTGGATATCAGGGGTCAGAACGACAGTACCTCCAAAATACCATGACAAATTTGGCTCACTGGAATAAATGATCAAAATCATCAGACTAAAGTCTAAAAAACTCCAGGACATTTTTTTATAGTTCCAACTCCCTTTATACATAATGTCAAAGTTTAAAAAGCAAATTTATTTAAAAGAAAAAAAAGTGCGGGGAGGGACACACAATCCAAAGATATTTTCTTGAATTTTTATATAAATGTTTTGCTATATAAAGACAGCAGAGCACAATGTACAGTGGCTTCAAAAACATCATTAGGACTGGGACTGTGAGGAAGTGCCTATTAATAAACCAGCTGGGTAGAAATGCCACTGAAAAACTCTGAACATGTTCACAGGAAAACTAAGTTGCATTTTCTCCATGCATACCAAAGAGAAACTATTCCAAGCATTTATTCCAATTTAGAAGCTTGGAGATTACAAGTGGATTGTAAACAAGGAGATAATCATGGAAAATAAATTTACCAGACAAAAGACAAAACCCAAATGTCCCAAGTGCAGTGAAAGATTCTTTCTGCATCTGAGTTGTTATGAGACTTGGCTTTGTAACAAATCAATGTTTAGATATCTTTCCTCCCGAGAGCAAAAGCCAGATCTCTGTGATTTGGAAAAAACGCTCTAAAAGTCCTCATCAAGATGTACTTCTGTAGCTGAGAAGTTGATTCAGTTCTACTTGGTAGAAGACTATATGAACCCACTTCAGGTAGAGGCACATGGGCTCTACAATTAAAAATTGTAAAAGCTAAAAATACTATCTTGGTTTTCAAGGCAGTATGTAGCAAAATTCACATTTAAAATAAGTTCATTTTATTTTATTGTCTAATATTACTTATTCTATATGATAATAAATATTCTGTACTTATTCTAATGTTTGGCTATATTTTCATCAGTGAAAGCTATATAAACTGTTATCTTCTTGTCAGCCATTATTATTACTTACATGTATTATAAAATGTAATCCAGAAAACAGCAGAGGACAGGTCGGAGTGAACCCATCTGTGCCCCAGCTCCCCACAGCGGTGGCAGTGGGACAAGTGCTCTGTGCCCATGGCTGCCATTTCCCCCCACCCAGGGTGCGGGCTGACATCAATTTACCTCTTTTCTTCAGAGTTTTCTTTTAACTGCGAGTGAGGGGATCACTGAAAAGAAAGTATCTTTATACCAAGCACAAGCTTGATTTTTCCTCTTTCTCCCAATCCTTATCCACACAATTGTGAAATTTAGTCATGTCAGCATTGAAGAGAGTACTAGCTCCATATAATCAAGTGCACTGAAGAGATGTTCTCACTTAAGTGGAAAAGAAATGGTCAGTGTGACCATTTCAAACGTAACATGATTACTTTAGACTGGAATGACAGCACTGAAACTCTGTTAAAACTTGGGAAAATACCTTGTTTTAAAAGACTCAACACAATATTTGTTCGGACAGTTTTCCTTGGGGACAAGGATATTCTACTTTTAATTTAAAGCGTTTTTAATATGTCTATTTCAGTATTCACCTAGAATAAATTTATCTTTCAATGTGAGAACAAGACAAGAATGGTGTACCATAGAATCCACACCCTAAAATCAAACTGACATATAAAGTATTACGTGTCTCACCTTCCCACATACCAGAAAGTATTTTAACCACAGCCTTCTGTCTAATCACAAGTCTAATACTTTTGTCTAGACACGAGTCTAATAATGCTTTCGATAGAGTGGATCCATCTCTTCCACTTAGCTCCCTCAAGTCCCTGGACATCCGCGTTTCGTTTTGGTAGGTCCCATCACATGAGCACTATTTACATAGAAAGTCAATCTAATTCTATTAATAGTCATCTTATTTTGTCTAAAAATTATAATTTCAATAAGTCTCTTCTGAACTTGGCCAGTACTACAATTTCATCTCTTTGTTGGGGGGGATGAAAAGGGATAAAACTGTTATAGACCCTCTTTTATTCCTCTCAAATGAACCTGCTGTTCTCAGAACTGAGAGTTACAGGGATATGGTATTTGTTCTCTTTGTAAAAGAGAACTCTATATAAAAGAGTTCTTTTTTATAAAGAGAACTGATGTGAAGACAAGTTGGAAGAGCCAGTAATAAGGATTTATTTAACCAGTCTGAATTTGATAAAAACTATCACCGAGCACCAAATGGTTAAAGACAAAGCTGAAAAATTCATTTTGGATCATCTGCAAATTGCCTAGTGTAGCAAGTATCATACTGCATAAGCTCAGTAGAGACTTTAATCCATTTTGCACTTGAAAACAGGCAGGCCAGTGAAATTATTTCATTTTGAAATGCAAACTCCTAAGAACACAGCCCAACACTTAACTGGGTTAAAAAAAAAAAAAAAAAAAAAGGCAATGCTTAGTTAAGTATTTTGAAGTCCTCACATTTGCCTAAGGCCTGCTATATATGAGACACGCAATACATTCTGTTATGAACCCATGTATTTATTAGTCTTAAGTAGCTTTGTTTTCCTGCGTGCTTGTGCTCTGACATACATTACTGCACTTCAACAGATAAACAGTACGTGAATGAGACCAGCTACTGCCCACGTTTTCTGTTTTACCATTTGTTTCATAAGCTAGAAAAGGCTCCTATCTGAACACTTTGTATGTATTTTGATTTATTTGGTACATTCCTGCAATACAGGGAAGTTTATCTATCCAGGACACAAAAGGCAAGAAACTTGGAAAAGCAAAGACGAGTGCATACACTTGAATCAAGCCCCCTGGAAGTCCACAAGAAGCCTGTAGACAACATTCATCTCTCCTAATTGCAGTGATTTAAAAGTTGTCTGGTCTAAGGTAGTTGCAGAGGCCGCCACAATCAAACACAATTCTGTCTTTGAGTATAATTCACTGCCCTCTGCTCGCACCAATCTCTCCCAGCTGATTATAGAGAGGGCCCAGATGAGTAATTTAGGTCAGTATCCAACTTCTAAAGCTGCTGCAGTTAAGTGAGATCCACTGCTATTGACCTAAACAGCATGCGATTCTGACAGAAAGTCACATGAAAATCTATAGCAGAGGAGATGCGAGATTTCTGCATTTCCAGTCCTGTAACTTAACCAGTACAGACCACCTCTCCTTACCACAGAGAATCTTGCACTAAGCCAACAGGCAGATGGGCATTTTGCCAGTCAGGGAAAGAACAAATATAAAATATGTTAAAAATCCACAGTTAATGTGCAGATTGACAGCGCTACTTCCAGAGCTACGGATATGCTTTTTCTTCCCTGTTAATCTGCATTTATCCTGTGTCAATGGTCTACATTTTGTAAACATACTTCAAGCTTCCTCTTTCAAGAGCTGTTATGAAACCTGGATGAGTCCATTCACCCAAAGCACCACAGAAAACACAGTTCCTGCAATTATTTTGTTGCTCAGTGCTGAAGTACTAGAATATTAGTAACATGTCAAATTAGTTGTAATCTAGCAAAAAGCTGTACCATCCTATGACTCACTAGCTCTGAATGGTGTCTATAACTAACTGTGAGCCAGTTAGTTATACAAGGCCCTTTTGGCCTGTTTTTCTATGCTAACAAGGATGTGAGTTGGCGTAACTCATACATTAACCTATTTGACAGCTATGGTCCACAAGAAGATGGGAAGAGGTGATGTCTTTTCATATATAGCAAGGTAACTCTGTGAGAAAGCAGCAGACATTCGAAATGCTCTGCAACTCAAACAGGCTCCTATACCTGCAGTACACAGAAGTCATCAGGATTCTTGTTTTACTCAAAAGGGAAGGTCTCCGCTGAAATTATGCTGTTTTTAAATAGTCCTGGAGTTACTCCTTTACAACGTTGGAAAACACACTGCTTTCCCATGCAATCACATCAACCATTTTTTTGCTGAGTTTTAGCTTGAAAGAAGATTTTAAGGTCTAATTAAATATACTGCACACCGCTGCAGTTATAGACTGTTAAAGCATCTATATAAGTGATATATTCATCTGTCCTTGTCTCTCTTTTGTCCTGTTTTTAAGGCCTGTTGCAGTATAAAACACCTCAGGAATAAAGCTGTCACTTCTGTGAGTTCATCTTGCACAGGTTTTCCTTGTTCATTGTTGCAGGCTACAAACAGCTCCGTGCTGCTTCTCCCACTAGGCCATTTCATTTTCTCACATCCAACTCAATGCATAGCTGCTTAAATACAGAAAACTTTAAAAGAAACCTTGGACGCAGTGCAGAAACAATCCTTCTGCCATAGTATTTTCACTAGTAACTGACAGTTGCAAATTTTCTCTGTCATCTGGCCCCGTATAGTGGACCTGTATTAGCATTTTAGCTCAGCTGAGCATTGTGGTTTGAAGAGAAGCCCCCAGCTGTCCTGCATTAGCAGTGTGGTTCGCAGCAGGCTCCAAACACACAAACTACACTCCTGCTAGAGGCATTTCCACCATGAGATGTTCTCCAGCTGCACAGCATAACTGCTGCATCTGCTGGTAGTCATTCATACCTTTTATTTAGCAGTGGGAATGTTGATTTTTTTTCTTTTAACACACATAGTATTCTATATATTGGCCATTTACACACCTTTTTTTTTTCCTTTAATGTGCTTGCTATATGCAAAAGTGTACTCTGGAGACTGTTTTCATGATTCCCTCTAGAACCACAGGCAGAAAAGCTGTTTCTAAAGAGTTTCCGGAAATCATATTGACACAAAACTCAAAACTGAAGCACTTTTTTTTTTTTTCCACACTGGATGATAGGACCGTACCCAAAGTGAGAAATTTCACCGTCTACGGTGACAGCTGGCAACCTATTTGCATTCTGTGGTGGTTACCTCTCCTCTCCACCTGGTGCCCAGGTGCTTGGTATCCTCCCGTCATACCTGTTTGAACTGTTCCTCTTACTGCCTGCAGTATCCTGATCCTTACTTGGCCTGCATCAGGAGGATGTTGCCAGCAGGTCAAGGGAGGGGATCCTGCCCCCTCTACTCAGCTATGGTGAGGCTGCACATGGAGTACTGGGGGCAGTTCTGGGCTCCCCAGTGTAAGAGGAATGTGGAGCTTCTAGAAAGGGTCCAGAGGAGGGCAACAAAGATGATTAAGGGAATAGAACATCTCTCATATGAGGAGAGACTGAGTGAGCTGGGCCTGTTTTCTCTGGAGAAGACAAGGCTGAGAGAGGATCTGGTTAATATGTAGAAGTACATGAAGGGGGAATGGAGGGAAGAAAGGGCCAAGCTCTTCTCAGTGGTGGCCAGTGACAGGACAAAGGGCAATGGATGTAAGTTGAAATACAAGCAGTTCCATGTCCACACAAAGAAGAACTTTACTGGGAGGGTGACAGAGCCCTGGAACAGGCTGCTCAGGGAGGCTGTGGAGTCTCCTTCTCTGGAGATCTCCCAAACCCACCTGCATGCCACCCTGTGCCCCGTGCTCTGGGTGTCCCTGCTGGAGCAGGAAAGTTGGACTAGATCTCTAGAGGTCCCTTTCAACCTCAACCATTCTGTGATTCTCTTCACTCTGCTCAAGCAAAAGGAGTCAGAACAGCAAAGACTGCAAGGGGTCAGACCAATCTAGTCCACTTAGCTGGCTCCAGGATGGAGAAAAGGCAAAAGTTTTGCAGCAATGCAGCAAAACAAGTCATCTTGGTAAGGTATGAGATGACGGAACGAAGAAAATTTGTAATATTAAAACATACAGCTTTTAACTGTTGTGTGTTTTACATGCAGCATGGTTGAGAGCTTAAACCCTTTTCTATTCCCTTAAAATGAAAAAAAAATGCACACCCAACAAATTTTAAATAGCATAGGAGCCCCAGCAATTACGTGAAACTAATTTTTAACCTCTCTAGCCTTGATTTGTATAATTATAATTGTGTTAAGTGCAATGCCCTTTGAGTCAAAAATATCACCATTACTGTAACGGAAAAAAGTATTTTTTTTAATTAATGAGCAATTCAAAAATGTATGAAAGGAAATATTAATTTATGTTTTTCTTCAGCTATTAAAATAAGCCTATAAAATATCATATACACAAATCACATCACAGTACAGATCTATTCCTTTGAGTTGAGAACTAAGCTTTTGGGTATCAAACACAGACATTTGCATATCAACAAAGACTTAATCACCAAATTGAACACAGCAAACGCTTAGCTCTTATTCACTAGGGTACACAAACACCAGCAGAGGGAGGGGCAAGGCACATGTAAGTCCAGTTAAGGAGGAGAAGAGTATTTTTATTACCAATAAACTACCAATTTATTGGTAATAAATTACCAATTTTATTGGTAATATTACCAATAGCAAAGCACATACCTCACTGCACCTGGTTAACACTGGTTCTCAACAAGGTCTTGAAGTGGATGAGACTACACAACTGATGCCTATTCAGGCTCAAAGATTCAGCTCACATGGTTTTAAAAGCCTCCAGGGTAGACATTTACACCTGAATTCTCCATCTGCAGATGATGGCATTGCTGTCTTTCTTTAGAGGGATCCATTTTTTTTTAAATACCGAACTCTTAACCCTTACCTCACTACAATATTTCACTATGACACCGGTGTAAGTCTCTACAACCATGGGACAAAGAAATCCTGCTCGTGTTTTACATGAATTTTCACAACGTAACGGCACAAAAATTCTCTGCATTTTCTATAATCCTTCATTAGACAAACTAGGATTAAGTTGCTTTCTTAAAAAAGTTATCTTTGTGCCAAAATTCCTCCTTCTCAATAGACATTTTTCTATCACAAAAGCTCCATACGTTTTATATTTCTTGAAAGCCATCTTTCTAAATGCAGCTCCTGGAATTATTCTAGGTGATTACAAAATCAAAGTAGCTTTGAATTATCTGTAAGGCTTTCCGATATTTTCAGAAAGCTTTCCTGGTGAAAACACAGACAATACAACAGCAGCTTGCTTTAAGAAAATAATTCAAAATAAACTAGTTCAAAGTATGGCGAATGTCCTATATGTGAGAAAGTAACCCTTGATGTAACATTACTAAGTTTTAAGTCATTAGTCTATTTTAAAATAGTGCATTTGGGAGAGCAATATAAAATTTAACATAATGCAATTGAGGAGAGCAATTCAACTGGAGGACCTACTGATACAAGAGCTAGAACAGTCTTAAACATTGATCCAGACTACAAGAAAATCTTGTTGCCAAAGAATGAGCTTCTCATATGTAAGGACTGGCAGTGCTCTCACCATTCCATGGGAGGAGTCTTCACAAAGCTTACAGTAAAGGAGAATGTATTGTATACTTAGGCACCATACAGAATTAGATTACATTTTGTTCTTCATTTCTGCAAAGCCTGTGTTCACATCACAGAGCTCACTGCACAGTAGGAACACATGGCAGGTGATTGTCTAGCACTAAGGCAAATTCTGCACCCAGCTGAAGCACTGCGTTACTCAGCCTCAATCACACCAACATCCTCCTCAGGGAGAAGCATGAGAAACAGCATTGTTGCTATTATATTGTGTGTTATAGGCAACAGCCCTTTCTCAGATGCTCTAAAGAAAGGGAAATGCAGAAAGGCAGACCGCAGAACACAAGCCAATCCAAGGAAGAACACTGTGCTTAGAAAATGCACTTTGAAGCCTCCATTTCATCTGCCTCACACAGCAGTCTTCATTTCTCTCTAATCCAAGAAGCTTGTTCCATGTTGATTTTTGATGTCTCCTAAGAAAGCAGACCTTTAAATATCAGAGGCGCTTAGCATCTTTTGGTACTCTCAGGAAAACCATTGATCCAGAATCAGATAATCAGAGAATCAGATCCAGATTCCCTCTACAGATAAATTATTTTGACTTTCTGGAAAACAATTTCTTATACAAGGGCCTTCCAGTGGTCACTGGAGAAGGAGGAGCTTCCCTGTCCCACTTCTCAATAAAATACTAATTCCTATACAGGAACAAGGACCAAAGAAGCTCTGGGGCTTTTAGCTAGAGCAAATCGGTTCTATTCAAAAACAGCACCAAGTATTTCTCCATGCTACAAGCTGTTGCAATACTTCCAAAAATTGCAGGCTCCTGGCTGTTTTTCTAATGCTATGGCTTCTGAAATTGGAAGATTACAATATAGCTTCACTGTCAGCAAGGTAAAACAACAAATCAAAAAACCCAACACAACATGGTTTCAAGAAAGCCTTATAATTGAGAAGACACTCAAAAGGCTCAAAAATCAGAAGGTGAAAACACAATAAAAGCTATGCTCTTTTTTTTTTTTAAAGGCTTCTTTTTTACTGAAGCAAAGTCATAAGCAAAATACGTAATAAATATACTAATAAAATATTTGTGTATGTTCTACAGCCAAATTCATTTGCCCAGAGAAAAGAGGGGAAAAAAAATGCTAAACAAAGAATCAGAGGACTAGAGGTTAATGAGGTATTTAAAATGAGAAATAGGAATTCATGCTCCTATTCGAATTCTCCAAATTATTTTTCTATTACAATACATTGTGCATCATGGCTTTAGGTTTCCAATTCTGAAATTACCCCTATGACTTAACATTTTAAAATTGATCTTGGCAAGCCTGTCAACAAGGGAGGAGAAAAAAGAAAAAAACATTGAATGCCACTGATTAAACCTGAAGAAAAGGGGTTTCAGGTTCCTTCATCACAGTAAACATGCAAATGGAACCTAGCTGACACTGCATAAAGAAATGAGACTTGAAAATAAGGCCTTGCTTCACTAGGTCTAGGAACGTAGCATATAAAGCAGATAGACTTAATGTATTTGCATATGCAATGACAGCAACACTGTACATTATTTTGTTTCAAGCAAAGCTAGCTTCACCTTCCTTACTCTCCCGTTATACTGCTGTGCTCTCTACAGAGCAGTAAAAAGAAAATAATGGACTAGATAATAAGGGACTCCAAGGGCTTTTGCAATGTAACTTGGAAGTTGCATCTTCCAAACTAGGGCTCCTAGAAGCTGCAGTGCTATAGAGCATATCCACAGCCATACCACACTCCAGGACAGAAACACAGAAATAGCCAAAAAATCTGCAGAAATACTACAGAAACACCACATGACCCAAAAGTGACCAATGCAAAAAACCCAGTCATGACTTCAGGGCTGGAAATTCAATGGCAAACAACATGAACTGCTGATGTACCATTTAATTTACAACTAAAGCTCAGTTCTAGATACAAAGTGAGATGGATACAAGAATGTGCAAAGAGAAACTGAATCGAGGAGTAAGATTACTTTTACATCACACAGTTTTTTTCGCTCTGTACAGAGAGGATCAACTACTGAAGCAACAAGTGGATACCTAAAAAACTGCGAGCTTTTTCTAGTGTGGTGGAACATGAAAAGCTTGACTCACTGCACCCACCTGGGCCTCCCTCAAGACACCCTTCTTGTGTGCAGGGCTCTATGAGGTGCTGCAAGCATACGTCAAGCCCGTGGAATAAAAGGGGAACTAAAAGACCCTACATAGAACATAATTCACTACTGTTTAAATTAACTGGATTCAATCCCGAGTCATGTCTTTCACGAACCTAACATTGCCAAATTGCCACCTCTTCATGCCTGGGGCCAGTAGAAGTTACGTCTCTGCATCTTTCAAGGTTTTCCTGCTAGTAGGGAGCTACCAGTCAGGCTGGTGCTGCTGAGTGCCTTCTGCAAGCCCTGTAACACATATGAAACCAAATGGGAGCTCCAAAAGGGACAGACAAATGGGCTTGGGCTCCCACTTCTTTTTTAACAGTTAACTTAGACACTAGCTAATAAAGTGCTTCAGCCTAAAAGCCAAGTCCCACAGCTACCTTCAATCAAAATATTTAATTTCAGTATTACTTTATGGTATGTTCAACCTGACATATCTTCAATTTACAAAGTAGAAAAATGTGATTATTCCATAATGTGACATTGCCTATTAGAAATGAATGGAATACAATTTAATCTGAATTGTATTACTAATTTGCATCTACACATATCTGCAGCTAGCTTCTCAGCTGGGAAGACAGAAATTATTTTGATTTATGTATTAATTAGATGGGTTCTTTCCATATTTAAAGTCCATTTCTGCTCTAAAGGGTGACTTTTTATACAGAAGTCTTACAGATTCCATATTTCTCTCCCAAATATTGTGATAAAAATAACTTGGATTACAAGTGAAAGAGAGTTATCTGCTTTCATATCTAACAAATTCCATCAAAATCCAACAAGATTTGTTACTTTTCATATGGTCTGCATTGGAGTCTGAGCAAAATAATTTTTTTTCTTAAGTTATCTCTTATTAAAGATATTGGGCTCATCTGAAGTCTGGCTCTTCAAGTTCTGAAAAAGGAAGCATCCCACTGAATAAAGATAACAGAACAGGTTTTTACAGAACAGTGTATTTTCACAGCCATTTTAAATTGCTTTGCTCTATTATGGAAAAGCAATATTTGGCTTTGTGAAGACTCTAGGTCTTCACAAGAAATAATTTACAATAAGCTTCAAAAGATCAGGCTTTTGAAACAGGTAATTTGAGAAACTGTGAACACACTAATAAAATTAAAGGTGGTTTTTCCTGGATCAGTAGGGACTTGTTCAATCACTGGCCTTTCATCTTTGTTTATATCCATTACAATACTATTCATATTACTAAAAGTAAATTTTCTATTGAGACTTTCATTCAACTCCCTTGCAAAAAAATACCATAAGGCGTCTCTTCCTCCTCATTAATGTCTTACACCTATTTAACTTTGAGACTCCTTACTCTTTAATAAAGTTTATTACAGTTTACTAAACCAATAACATGATACAGAAGCTCAGCTACTCTCGGCCAGCAAGCATGATCTTCACCTGCTCTGGCTCCCTGACAGTCTATTCTGTTTTAAAGCTTTGAAACAGAATCCATCTTTTACAGTTTTTCTTTTTGGACGGTTGGAAGATATTTGTCTGATTTTTAGCACTAGTGTTATAAGGTCAGAGAGCTCTGTACCAGAAGAATTTTTCAAAGGATGGCAGTACCAGTTTTAATAATTTTTTTCCACAATCAAGTAATATCAAGATTTGACCTGTTTAATCTTGTCAGAGAATCCTTTCAGTAATTTTGTCACCATCTTGCACAAGGCCAAGAGCCTGTGTCTCTCTGAAACATGTTCAAATCTTTAAAAGCTTTTCCTTATAACAATTAAATGATATCTGATATCACATTTAATATATCACACAAAAGAAATATGGATCTTGATAAAAAGACATTTAGCAACTTTTTTTCTGCCTCTATATATATTATCTCTTCATATGCTAATTCTAGAGTATCTAATACCCAATATACAACTTGCACATACAACATAATATCACCTTTTCCTCACTTTTTATTTGCCACTTAACACCAGTATTGGTTTTGTCCTAAAAAATGTACTTGTATTTGTACTTGGCAGCTATTTCACTTACCTTTGTTATTCCTACACAGCAATTTATTTCTATTTTCTTTTTCCTCTCTTCCGGTGTTTTCATACACGCACCATTAGCATTTCCTTCAATAAGGCATAATATCTAACACATTTTCACAGTCTAAGAAAACGGTTCTCTATTCCCTGAAATATAACAGCCCTGTTTTTCAAGAAGTCATTTTCCTTTGCACCCAGCTCACATATATATCATTCCCCTAAACTGACAGGAGATTTTGTTCTAATCTCTGCACAATTCCTGACCATCAGGAAAGAAAACAGAGTGCTGCCAATTAGAATCATAGAATGCCCAAGGTTGGAAGGGACCTCAGAGGTCATTGAATCCAACCCCCCTGCTCACACAGGGTCACCTAGAGCACGGGGCACAGGGCTGTATCCAAGCGGGTTTTAAAGATCTCCAGAGAAGGAGACTCCACAACCTCTCTGGGCAGCCTGTTCCAGTGCTTTGTCACCCTCACAGTCAAGAAATGCTTCCTTAAGTTCCTATGGAACTTCCGATGCTTCAGTTTGAAGCCATTTCCTCTAGTCCTATC
>VZSG01000667.1:287968-311728 GCA_013398315.1 Nothoprocta pentlandii
TCCACTCCTCTATCCCACACCTTCGGAGCTTGCCCAGGAGGATGCTGTGAGGGACGGTGTCAAAAGCCTTGCTCAAGTCCACATAGACCACATCCACCGCTCTGCCCTCATCTATCCAGCTAGATATTCCTTCATAGAAGGTGATCAGGTTAGTCAAACATGATTTGCCCTTGGTGAATCCATGCTGGCTACTCCTGAGCACCTTCTCCTCCACGTGTCTGGAGACAGCAGCCAGGATGAGCTGCTCCATCACTTTCCTGGGGATGGAGGTGAGGCTCACCGGCCTGTAGTTACTCGGGTCCTCCTTCTTGCCTTTTTTGAAGACTGGAGTGATGTTGGCTTTCTTCCAGTCCTCCGGCACCTCCCCTGTTCTCCAGGACCTTCCAAAGATGATGGCGAGCGGCTTGGCTAGGACATCCGCCAGTTCCCGCAACACTCTGGGGTGCATCCCATCAGGGCCCATGGTTTTGTGGGTGTCAAGTCTCCCTAGATGCTCTCTGACCCACTCTTCCTCTACCCAGGGCAAGCCTTCCTCTCTCTGGCTCTCTTCATGTGTCCCTAGGGCCTGGGATAATTACTGCCATGGCATATGGAAGATTTAAACATGGTCTTTCTCACCCTTAAATTGCAAGCACAATCTGTCCTCGGAATGGAACACACATGTCCTCCTATCTCCTTGCCAAAAGCTGCCCTTTGGTGACAAGAAGAGTCTTCTTGTCACAGCTGCAACTGTTTTGCAGGGAAAGGTGCCTGGACGCCATGGAAGAGCCTACCTCTCCCATAGGTATAAGGCAAGACAGTAAATGAGCTAAGGCAAGACAGTAAATGAACAGGTTTTCCACATTACACCCTAAACCAGCCCACTCTGATCCATGGTGGCAGTCACACCACAAAAAGAAAAGCTGAGTGAACAAAAAGCAAACATTTCTGAAAATCAGATATTTATGAAATCAGGTATTTCCCCAGACAACATAAACTCTGCCAGAGATCAAAGCCAAGAAAGCATGACCAACAGACACCATCATCACTAGAACAGAAAGATGTTGTAATACATCAGATAGAAAGTGGAAAGAAAGGCTGGAGAGATTTCTACCTGTATCCTAAAGAGTGACAAGTCATTCAATTAGCTCCTAGACTGTTCAGTGACCTTTTAGACTCACTGTGTCCGAACAAGTAGAATGGGTAGGAAGAACTGCTGGGAGAGAACACTGTGCTATATAATTTAAGAGAGGATTTGGGGTAATTGGCTTCGTAACTAGGAAGCTGAATCCATCTGCAGTGGCAGGCAGCCTTTCTTGGGACAACAGCAATCAAAAGAGTTGGTGCAAGAAGCTGGAGATGGACCTGAAAAATCGAGTAGCAAGGTTCTGTCCTGCAAACCCCCTTGGTGGAATAAAAGCAAATGCAACATAACTTCTGGCACCCATCTTAACTCATCCTCCAATCCTTGTTTTAAAATTACAGAGAAGGTGGGCACTGCAAGGTAAAACAGGGCATGGAAGAACTGAAATAAGGAAAACCTATTATTCTCAGACCTGGCACAGTTACAGACACTTTCTTTTGAAATGCAGCATCTACAGACTCTGTAGTAGGAAAAAGCATCAGGTGGCCAGACCTACTCTGCTCAAGATCTTCCTGGCATGACTTTCTTTTGTGAGATGGATTTCCTGGCAGCACTGCTTTCAGATTTAGCCTTGGGTTTGAAGGTCATGCAGCCACTGCATCAAGAGACGACTTAACGAAGACACATTTAAACTGCCAAGTACATGGGATACGGAATTTTTACTCAGTTTGCATAGCCCTTTAGTTTGACTGTTTCCAAATATAAGTCACTCCTTACTTTAGTATTATAAAAAACTTCGACTTGATGACCAGCACCAATGGGAGATATGTATCAAAATTCTTACACGGTTGAAAAAAAAAGTTTCTAGAAGATCTAGAAGATAGCACTTGCTTTTCTGTTCCTTTGGTTTGTTTTTTGATTGGTTTGATTGGTTGGTTTTGGCTTTGTTTTTGCATCTATTTTTGAAGTGTTAAAAATTTGGCACAAATTGCTTTCCTTACTGAGGACTTAAATATCCAGCCCTCCCACATGAAGAAAATAGCTCATTAGATCTTCTTGGATAAAACCCTATCAAAATTACTATGTTCTACAGCAAATGCATATTTTGGATTAATTCCAGATCAGATAGCCACCTCCCAAGGATGTTTTTTATAGAAAATAATTACTACATGAATAAAATATAGCTCAACAGAAGATAATGTAAGATCAAAGCAATACTATTAAGAGCCAGTTGTATTCTGTAACTATTCTGGACTCAGAACATAAATATATCATCTGTAGCTTTAAAGAAGTGCATTGTGTAGGTAAGAGAATTTATTGCAATTACTCTGAAATTCTCTTCTTCACCGTTAATTAAAGCTTTTAAATATTTATTTTCTTCAAAGATCTGAATAACTTGTATAGCAAAACTTCAATGAAATGTCAAAAAACAAAAGTTAAGTATCCACAACAAGACTTAAGACAAATCATTTTTATATCCCTTTAATCAACCGACATCTACATTATGATGTTCAGTAAAACAAACAAAACAATAACTGCAGACAGTATTATCAAAAAAGAGTTGCAAGCCAAATCAGGGCAGCAAATCCAAATTTACATGACTAGGATGGAGATCAGTAACTCATGCTCTGATCAGAACAGACAGAATTTGCAGTTCTGTTTTGGTAAATGTCAAAAATTGCAGGGAAAAACATACACTTAAAACAAGATTAGCTATACTGACATTCAGACAAGCACTTTGAGAGTTAGCCACTTACAGAACGCAAATGACATATGAGTTGATTATTGTGCATTATTATATGCAGAAGCCAGCTGATACAATCAATTCTAATTCTGAAGAATAAGGAGCACTTGATGTCACTCTTCACTCCTGCTGCTCTATCACTACTCGTCTTGTATCACTACATTTCCAGCCTCAGAATCCTAGTTTAATAGTAGTTAATGGCCTCATTTCTTCACCTGCTGATGTATTAGAATAGACTACTAGTCAGCAGCTGGTTTCTGGTAACACTTAGCTTTGCTGACTTCTATGTCAAACTGCCTGTGCTGATAACTAAGCAAATGATCATTGCAAAAGATGTTCCTGAGATTTCATTGCATCATGTTCCTCCCCACTTCCTCACATTTTCGTACCTCAGTTCCATCTGTGAGAAACCCTAAGTTTCTCATTCACCTGTCTGTAATCTTAGGTAACAAAATCATCAAACAAAACAAATCTGAAAATTGTTTCTGACTTTTCTTACTCATATGCTTGACAAACCCCAGATCATCTCCATATACTACAGCTCCTCTTTTTTTGGTCTCTATAGCACTCACTATTAAAACCTTAGCACCTACCTTTCTTTGGCAGAAAATGAATGGGACTTTGAAGACAAGAAATCACACAGACTGCCCTAGTATATGTTGTGGTTGAAAATGCTGTGCTTTAAATGATGACTGTGTTCTACACATTCCTCACGTACAGTACAGCCAGAGCAATATAGGACTTCTCACCAGGGAATTCGTTTTGCTCAGTAATGCTTCCAAGATGTCTCATATTATTACTACAGATGTGACCTGAAACTCTATACTTGGTCTTGTCTCCCACAATACTCTGACAATAACAAAGAAAACCCACAGAAGTAACCCAACCGAAAACCAAACGCCACAACAGCTTTTAGGTAAAAATAAAACCAGCTTATAAACATCAACCTGTACCCAATCACAGATACGAGGATGCCTTTCATTGGAAATAGTCCCAGTTATACCAGTACCAAACTTTAAGTCTGTTTGGATACTTGACAAAAATAGTAGTCTTGGAATAGTCATCATTGTCCTCATTTATACTGCTCCAACATACATTTCTAGAAATGCAGCAGACTATTTTTCTGAAGATTAGAACATACAGAGTAACAAAAAGTACAACGTAACAAAGAGCTCTGCAGGGAAAAGAAAGATTATGTAAAGAGAGTCAACAGCCTTTCCTGATTTGCAATTTTACACCAGGGAACAAATGGCAAAGGGTCTGACTCAACTTACAGGACACTGCAAAGGGAGCAGAAATGATGCAATTTCTGACTCATGAAGATCTCAGAGTGGGGACAGGAATCTCCATTCATCTTGAGAGGTGAGCACCTAGACAACGCATCCCATGAACGATTCTGCAGCATTTTTCTCTCCACATGAAAGCACACTGGAACTGGGTATCACAGTTTACTGCTGTTACAAGATAGTGACAGATTGTGTCCTGGGAAATATTCTTTACTGGTGAAATTAAAAAAAAGGACAGTTTGAAGATGTGCTAAGAAAAACACAGGTCACATATCAGTCTTCGCATCTTTTACATCTTCTAACACAATGAGGCCCCAATCCTGTCCTTAGTCTACAGGCACTACTGGCATTACTATAACACAAATTATTATTATTAATAAAAACACCAAATAAGCAAGGGAATTGTGAATGTATCAAGGAAAAAATATACATATTTTTTATAGATCTATTCATAGTCTGTAAGACTCTGCTGACACCAAAGATCTGTTAGCTGTTTGCTGAGTTTTTATGAAGCTTCCATCCCTAGCCCCCTCCAAAGATGAATCTATGAACTTTCTATATTACTGAATTCCAGTTGTTTTCTGCATGAACAGCAACAAAAGTTCAAAGCCTATTAGCTTCCATTGCTACCATTTTATAATACTTATATCAACTACATATCTCTCAAATTCTGTAATAAGAGAAACAAATATTGATTTTCAGTGTTACTGACTTACCTGCTTTGTTACAAGAAGATAAATCCTGTCATTGTTTTTCTTTATAAAGCAACATATAGCCCAAGCAAATACAAGAGAAAAACTAATTCAATAGAAATCAAAGCAATTTAAAAGTAAATCTGAAAATTACTACATCTCCCAAGGTACAGCATCTAATATTTCTCTCATGCACATAAATTTGTACACTACAGCAAACAAATCCCAAAGGGCGGCGTTTGGAAGCCAAGAGCCCCTCAGTGACAGAAAACCTTATTATTAAAGGAACAGGAAAAAGGCTAGTCAAACACTGAAATGTAAAGTTTAACTTACATCAGCTTCTAACTAGACTTCAGGATCTCAAATTAATCAACCTCGTTACAAGAAATAGCTCATGGCAAAAGATAATAAAGGTAATATAGAAAAATGGCCTAAACAAAAAAAAAAAAAAAAAAAAAAAAAAAAAAAAAAAAANAAAAAAAAAAAAAAAAAAAAAAAAAAAAGCAGTTTTACTATTTGGTTTCATTAGAGATTCATCTGCCCTGTACAAGTAGGGACCATACTGATACCTAGCTGTTATAGGTAATACACTTAACTCAGCCAATGCCTTTGGCCTCTTACAAACACTTTTGGGGAGATATTAACAATAGGGACAAAGTCACAACTAGATTTTTTTTCATCATAGTAAATTATCTTACCATAAGATTTTTATTAAGAAATCATTTTCAGTATTGAAAAGTACATATGTAAAGTACCACAAGATCATGACACAAATCAATTCACAATGCCACATAACTTTTTTTACTCACCATAGTGTATTTGTTAGCTTCACTTATTAAATGGTTTTCTTGAAGGTTTTCAGATGAATTACTTCAAATACCAGATGACAGCAAGACAACTATGGAGCTTTTATCCTAATAAAATAAAGGAGAAAAGGGGAAATAAAGGATGATCATGCTGTACAGCTATACAATAGCAGACGAACAAGAGCTAATTTAAAAAAAATTCTTCTCAACGTATGTCAATCATGCAGAAATAGATGGTGATAGGATCAGATCAAATTTTAATAACATGAAGCAAGATACTGTATTTTGCTTAAATACTTGTATTCAAATTGGGACTGACCATTTTAATGTGAGTTCTAGCTAGAAATTATTACAAAGGCTAATGATAAAATCATTAGTATCAACATGGAGCCTCGGAAGGTTCAACATGAATGAGATTTTACTTAGGAATCTACAGGAATACTTTGGAACAAGTACACACGAGAACAGTAACACTGCAGATAACATTGTCTCTTAACAGAGATTTTGAAGACAAAGATTTGAACAGACAAACATAACAGGATGATGCCCAAATGCAACAACCCAAAACTACATATGCTTAGCAGACTAATAAGGTGCTAAACACTTGCAATCATGTACAATCATCTCCAGAGTGCTTGGCCTTTCTCCAAAACAAACACATAACCACCAGAGGCATGCCCACTGAAGTAAAAAGGGAGACATTTAATGTTGTTAGAGCTAATTCTTCATGACCATGCACACAGGGGCAACCGATTGTCTCCACGAGCAGAGCTTTAAGAAAGGCAGCACACTGATGACTTCTGTTTGAATCTGAAAATAGTAAAATCTGGTACTGCTCATGAATTTCAATTCTGTGCTGGTCTTGAACAAAATTCAGTTTGACTGCACTGACAGCTACTCTCAGCATCTCATTGGAGCTAGGAGCAGGTCTGGTTATCCACTTCCTGTCAGGAATCGCTTTCACTCCTATTGCATACTTTTGCCACTGTTCCCAGCCATCACAATTTTCTGGTAATTACTGCAATAGCTAGTGTTTTCCTTGAGAAATTCAGAATCTAAAATCACATTAGCCTAATAAAGAGGTAAATTTTGCATACAACTTTTTTTTTCCCTATTGGTTGTAAAGTTAAAAATATAAGTTATTACAAAGCATTCATGATCTTGTCTGTACTAAGGTTAGTCTGTACAGAAGTATTAAATGTTCAGTAATGGAATGTCAGATTCTGCAACTAGTGAGCTATAAATGAGCTAATACAGCACATGTTATTCAGTCAAAAAAAACAAAATAACAGCCTTTATTTCTGGCATGTGTAATCTACAAATCTCTAGATCTGCTGCAATTTGCTAGAGAAATATCATTATAGGAACCGAATTACCTCACAGAGAAGCAAGTATCAAATTCATCATCAAATCATATTTTTAGAGACATACACCTGTTTATTACACAGAAAATCTGCAATTACTACTTTGACATGCCATGTCAGAAACTATATACATAAGCGGTGGAAATGGGTTATTTAACCGATGGTTAAAGGACTGTTTTTAACTAGAAAACTCAAAGACACTCTATTTCTGTATTAGGACTTCGCAGTAAGCCATTCCTAAGTTTGTTTGCTAAAACAAGAGTAAGGCCTTCCAAAAAGAATGAACTCATAAGCCCAGATATGCATAAACAATAATTAGAAAATAAATAGAGCAAACTATGGCTGAACAATAGTAAAATTTCCAACTAGTGTGCCAAACTATTCCATTCAAATCTGTAAATACTTTTTACAGTGTAGTTCCTACATTCATCATCCACCTCAGGGCATTTTTTCACTGTCTGCTATTGGTCTCCACCAATTGCCTCTATTGGTCCAAGAGAAACCATTATCTCAGAGTGTGACATGTTTACATGTATCAGTACAGGTCATATTTAAATCATCCATCTTCCTGCTCTCTCTCCCACTGTTAGTCTTCATACAGGCTTTTCCTAGTACAAACTCATAACTGTTTCCCAATAGATATTGTCCATTTATTTCCTACAACAATTTTCTCCTCAAAGCTGATCTTAAGTCATAATGATCTGCTGAAGCGATTCACTCTTATTAGAAATGTCCCCCTCCTTGCTGGCATCAGTTAACTCTTGAGAACATGTGTGGAGAAACATGTGGGTGTATGCAACAGATCACAATGTGTTTTGCTATTTATACTGTCATCAGTAATAAACATAATTCATGCTTTGGAAAGGAAATAAATAAATAAATAAATAAATTTAGAGGAATTAAGGTTTCCTCCACCCCCGCCACCTCCTTCTCTTTTTTAAGATTGGAATATTGTTCAGGTATCCCATTTAGATTCTTTGATGAGCCATCAAATCTTGTTCTTTCTTTCCATTATATTTTGCTAGGGAAGATATAGAAAATTTACAATAGAAACTCAATAGAAATTTAAAACTTGTCAGAAACCTGCAAAACGAAGTGAGACCAAGCCATAAAGTAGGTACATTATGAAGAGGCGACAGCTGTAACAGATAAAAAACAATCTCTTTTCATGGGTAGCATTTCATCTCCTCTATTTCTTCTCTACTGAATAAGCAATGGAAAAAAAAAAAAAAGTAAACAATCAATGATTCTTAAAACTCCGCTGTGAACTAGTCAGTTTGTAGTCATTTTCTCTCCTGCCTGACCCCCTTTTTCTCACTTAGATTTGAATACACGACAAAGGGCTGGTAATTGGAATAGTGTAGTTAGAAACTCAGAAAGCACAAACATTACTCTGAGTGTAATAATAACTGAGGAAAAGAATGCATTTTTTTGAATTAAGAATACGTTCTGCAGCTCACTTGGCAAAGAACTGCTTACATAAAAGAAAATTATTCTTACATGTCAATATTTTGATAAGTCCAAACTGTCAATCTAAAGGATGCTTCTCATTTTATCTTAAGTTTAGAAAGAATAGAATCCTTATAAAGAATAATATTAGACAGGCACTGGAAATTCCTATATTAAGATTATCAGAAGTCGGGAAAGAGGAATGTACATCTGTGACTCATGAATTGCATGACAGTTCAATTGTTCATGAAGCTTGCTTTCAGAATTTTATCAAAACACTGAATGCTGTTTTCTGAGACAGCACGAGACATAGCAGGACATTTGGCATTTGAGATATATAAAAGATGCTTTCTTTGAAGCCTAGGTAATGCTCAGATTTCACATCACACAAAAGCTATAACAGGTCTTAAACTAACTTTTGGAAATTGGGTGCCTTCTACAATATTTAAACTAAAAATTTTAAATCTACAATTCTCTAATTATTCTTAAGAGGAAGGACTGATCACTGTCTCTTCTAACACGAGAATTAAAACACATTCAATGAAAGTACAGTTCAAAAGAAACAAAAGGAAATACATTTTCATATCACAGAGTTGATTTGTGGAACTGCTAACCTATAGATGCTAGGTGATTTATGCTTCTTTAAAAAGCAATTGGTCAAAATTATGCAACACAAAAAAAATCCATATACAACTAATATGAATTTACACCTCTGGCCTAGGAAGTCCCTGAGCCACAAACTGTTAGAGGTTGCAACTGAAAAAAGAGTAAGTTTAGATAAAATAAGTTTAGAACATCATCTTTTCAAAAAACATACACCACATGAATTAATTGCCATACCAACATTCACAGAAATTGTTTTGAGAACCAAGACATCAAAACCACCAAAGCAGATGGAAAAGAGAGGAAAAGGGGGTCATAAACTGAAAGGGAAGACAAGTTCATAATTTAAGAGATGTCTATCAGCCATTAATTAAATATTATTAGAATCTGTTACAGATGAGGAAAAATTCCAGAAGTAGATGCCAAAGGTAAACATATATTAACAATCAGGACAGAAATGCTAGCTAAAACGAGAGGACAAACTCAAAGAGAACTATATGGAAGCCTGGACATAGTGCAGAGATATAGTTCTTGAATTTCTCCTCTTTCTAAAATCATCAGCCAGCATAAGGATAGCTGTAGGATGGCATAAGGATGGCTGTACTCCCAGCAGTAGGATGACCTACTGTGGGTCAGCAGGCAGTAAGGTGAAAAAGTGTGTTAAATGAGAAAGAAAGCATGAAAGAGTGACATGCCATGAAGCTGTTTTATAAATAACAGGCACTTATACCTTGCTAATTCTGTACTTCTGTATTAGAGTGAAAATTGATTATGTGTCATTAAAAAAGATTACAACAGCCGTTAGTAAATTTATAGCAATACAAAGTTACTGAAATCTAAAAATGCTTTCAATCCAAATAGTGAGGCTTAGAAAGATCCCGTTGATGCTACCCTGTGGCTTGAGGAACCTTTTTCATCTAAATTAAGTTCACATCACGTGCAGTAGTTGGGACTAAAAGTTGAAAACTGCTGCCACTAACTCAGATCTGGTGGAGAAAGAAGTTGAAAGAGTGTAAGAAGGTGTCATATACAAGAAAACAGGCTCTTGTCAGTGGTGTTTAATGTGTAAAATTGAATTTTTAATCTCTTCAGGACAGTTTGCAACTAATTGCCAGTATGCAACTAACTGCTGCTTTTCAGGAGATCATCTTCAGAACAAAGAGTATCCTCACACTACAGATGAGATGGGGATGGCTGGCACACCTTGTTGAGTCACTGCTGCATATTCTAATAGAGGCCCTTTAAAGAGTCCCTGGGTTGCACTGCTACATTACATGGCTAATGCTGTCTGGAAATTATGGAAATTGAGACTACGGTCCATGTCTCACACATACTGCTGCTAATTAGGTTCTTTGCAAATTTTTTTTGATTTAAAATACGGGGGTGAGGGGAGATATTGCTCTTTTTCTTCCTTCTGGGGAGACTGGATGACTTAAGCTTTTATTTGGTTATTTTCTAGAAAACCTAATTTCTGATCTGCAAACTGTTTTTACTGGAGCTGTTCAACATCAAAGAGCTCACATTTTAAATATTCTACTCTAAAAGCTTATTGTATACAGCTACAGAAATATAACTGTCTCATGACACTTTCTTACAAATATTACTACATTGCATTTTGTGCCTCAACAAAGAATTATCAGTTGTCAAATGGGATTATCACCCAAAAGGTTCATCCTAGAATGTGTAAAACATTCTAAAACATTCTAAACTGTTTAAGGTTAATTTGAGGATTGGGTTAAAATTTTGACCAAGACAGACATGGAAGCTTAATGGGTTTGATTAATCTCAGTAGGATTTTGGTAGGATAAATAACATTGACCATCGAGATATTGCTCTTCAGGTATCATACTAGACATCACTGTAGAAAATAAGAGCATTCCTATGACAGGCTCACCAATGCTGTGAATAGCAGTGTGGCAAACAGACATGTGATATTCTGGAAGTGTCCAGATGTAGCCTACACCATTCAAACATTTGGTCAGATCCTACCTATAGCTCTTATTCCCATCCTCAGCTTTGACAATCATCAAAACTCCTAGAAAGAATTCACATTGTCCAAAGAAATGGTACAAATACAGACATTTTTATAAAGAGGCATTTCAGAAACACAGCGTAAGTATAAATTGCCTTTCAATACAGATACTAACATAATTTAGAACCAAAGTGGGAGGAAAAATAAAATAAAATAAAACTCAAATCTTAAATACCCCATTCAGGTTAGAACAACCTTCCAAATAGCCCCAAGATTTCGAAGTCAATTCCACTGCTTTTTGCTTCCAAACATTACAGAAGGCATGCTAGCAGTGCTGGTAGGATTGAGTTCAGATACTCCATACAAAGTAAAAATCTAGACCAATTTGTATTAGACAAAAGCTTTTGGAACTCTGGCCTCAAATAAAAAGAAGAAGGCGGCATTCCCCAAAAGAATTCACACAAATCTATTCTTCCTCAATAATGGATGATTAATGATTCCTCCTTTCCACCCTTGTCTGATTCACAAACAAAGGCAAAAAAACTCTTAACACAAAATAGGATTTGGTTTAGCTGAGGAAAGACTTTTGTCAGATGCAATCATTCTGTAATACTGATCTAAATTCAAAAGTTGCCTTGGGAAAACTAAGAACTCCTTTGGCACAAGCTTACAGTTTGCCTAAGCAGAGGCTTCCCAAATCCTGTCAAGAAAACTTTTCAGACTGTAGCTTTAGGCACGCAATAAGAGATATAAAGTCTTCTTTGCTATTTTCTAGTCTTCTTAACTTAAAGATTGCGGCAAGTATGAGAAAAGGAAGAGAAGACCAACACGGACGACCACAGATATGAAGCAATTGCTATTTGAAGGGAAACTACATAGATTGTGACTCGTCACCTTGAAGGAAGACAATGAGGAGTATCATAAAAGTCAATGAAACTATGTTCATGGACAAAAGGTGATAGGTTCATGAACAAGAAGGTTCATGCACAAGAAGTGATAACTAAGCATTTCCTCAAAATACAACAGTTACAAGACACCCACTATAATCCAAGGGGAGCCAGAGTGAAATGAAATACTTTTTCATATCATACAATTAAAATTAGAGAAGTCTTTGTCACAGGATGTCAACCCAAAATGGGTTCAGAACAAATTGGACACTAGGGATACCTATCCACAGCTATCATGATTAATAATTAATTATTAATTATCATGATTGATTAATCATGATAGCTGAAGTCCTGCAGCTATTAATGGCCAGGAACTATGCACAAGCCATGCTTTTCAGCTGCCCTTTCTCTGACTACCTGCTATGGGTCACAGAGAGATATGCTGGACTGAGTGGGCTTTGGGGTGAGCAACTACAAAGCCTTTTTCTATAAACTAACACAGAGATGGCAAAAGGCTCATTGGAACTGTATTGCTGGTTCAAGCCATATTTTGTACTCTGAAGACCATGATATATTGACATATTTCTCATCTTCTGGAATGCCCACAGAGAGTTTCCAATTATTATGTCATTTACACTGTCATGCATTTTCTTAACAAAAGAATTTAGAAGAGAGACTCACTACAGTGAATGCATTATTTCTTCATAAGTAGAACTTAACGGATGCCAAAACACTTGCAGCATTAGACAGAGAAACAAGCTGACCATTTCATAGACAGCTTCCTCTTAGCATGCGTTATCTCACTGTGCTTGTGAATTAATGTAATAGTTGCCTCCTATTGTTAAATACAGGGCCTTCAAGAGGTGATCAATATCCAGTGATTGAAACGGGAAAACAATTCATAACCACTGCCTAAACAAGGAGAAATTTCATAGGGGGAAAATAAGGAAAAGACACACAGACCATTCATTTTCATCTTTTAGCCTAACATGCATAAGCTACACTATCTAATGAACTGGGGACTGATGCTACACAGAGTGCAATAGAACAGGAAAGATACA
Source organism: Nothoprocta pentlandii (assembly GCA_013398315.1). NCBI lineage: Eukaryota > Metazoa > Chordata > Aves > Tinamiformes > Tinamidae > Nothoprocta > Nothoprocta pentlandii. The sequence continues at coordinate 300,896 of VZSG01000667.1, forward strand.
ATCCATACTCTTTTCATACAGTTTTGCTCTTGTCAGAGTCAACAGAATTTCCACCATCATCAACATAGGGCGCTCTTCAGACAGGTCAGCAATACAGACAGTCCTACTAAAGTGAACAAGAAGAAGGAGAAACAACTGTGCCCTTTAAGGCAAGGAAGTGTTCCTTTTTCAAGCTCATTCTTAGCTTTTAAGTACACGGCACTGCAATTAATAGCATCATGAGTACAGCAAAGATAACTGTATCAAAGTTCATTGCTATTCAAAAGAGCACTCAAAACGCTAAAATGCTTTCCTATATTGGAAATTACATACCTAACATTGGGAACTTGGGAAAAATACCTGCCTGAATCAGCGACTAAATCACAATCTTAGATCTAAATTCAGCATGCATTTATTCTATTCTACCGTTAAAGTCCAAAATATCCTTCCTGAGGAAAAATGCACACAGTCACTGCTGGGAGCTCCAACCTCCATCTGCTTCAAGTGTATATGGATAATAAAGACAGTAGAATTTTTAAAAAGGAGTATTTGTTAAACTAATGTTTCAGTTCTCCCAGAAATGATGTGCTTGCTTCTTTAAAAAAAAAAAAATCAGAGTCTATTAAAAATACATTAATATTAAGTAATCAGAGATATATATTTTAAAAGGAATGCTTTAATACAGATCATTATTTCAGTTTCACATTAATTCATTTGAGAAATGTTCGTAATTAAATTAACATTCATTTTTAACTGCAGAAAGATTAAATGGATTCATCTCTCTCTTTCTGCATAACTTTAAATGAATAACTTTAAATGTCCTTTATATTTACGGCAAACTGTTCTGTCAGTTTATTTTAGCAAAAGAAGTCCTTTTGTTTCTGCAAGATAAGAAGTAAATGAAACCTGTGGAATGGATGAGAACAGAGCTGTGTGAAGCTGTTACTTTTTTTATTAGTGACAGATATGTTCTTGACTCACAGTTGTTAGGAAAGTTTCTCAGATCTAAAGGAAGATGACAAAAAGAGGCACTTGCTGCAATTTGACAAATACTCTTTAATCCCATTGTCAAAAGAAGGGAAAAGGTGTCAGTGGGCAGGTAGTGAATACACCACTACATTCATTTGAATTATTTATACATGGAACAGTGCCCTTACCTAGGACAATCAAAGTGCTTATCCACCACACCTTTGTCTCTACCACAAAGTGCTCATGGCACTTACTTATGAGACGAAGCCATCATCTAAACAGTGGCTTGTCCATATATCCCTTTAAACATTAGCTATTCCATTTAGCTAAACAAAGAGTTGCCATTTCCACTGCACTGCTAAGGGGAGAGTGAGAGGGGAGGGGGCTAGAGGTCCCTATGTGGACAGCACTGACAAACACTAAGTAAGAAGTTTAGCAGGGGGGTCTCAGGTTGGTGTGTTTTGGTTCCACTAAGGCATTACAATCCCAATACCTTCCCCAGACTGAAAATTTGAGGAGTGTTCTGAATGCATTCAGTCCCCACATATGTTTCTCCACAACCAGAAATCAATGCTCCCCCAAATCCCAGCGAGTTGTTCGACTGAATTAGTTTACAAAAAGCTACCTCAGCAAACCGAAGTCATGGCTTACAAAATAAACAAATAAAACGGTGCATTAAAGCTTTTCAAAATTACAGACAACCTCGTATTTCACTTTCAGAACCTATTTTAAGACTTGCCTCAACTCACTGGAGAAGCACGGAGCCTGAAGTCATAAATTGCTATTTGTGAAAATTAGAAGAACATATAATTTTATTAGGCATTAAATTAACTACACGAAGAATGAGAAAATATTAGAATCTCACTGATTTTTTTTTCAAATAGACAGTACTACATTTAAATGAGCACCATAATTCTCATACTTTAATTCAAACAAACCTAATTGTGCGTGGTTCACTTTGAACATGATAAAAATGTAAAGCATACATCAACAGATTTAATATTTACTGCACTACTTAACTGCACTTTAAACTAGAGCAAAAATATGATTTGATGGGTTGCTCGGTTCATAAATAACAACACTCAAGTTAAAAATCATGGCCGATCTTGCCATGGGTGAATGTTGCTATTTCATATATATATATTTCTATATTGTTTTAGTTTCTTGTTAACAGCAATGGGGATAGAGACATTTTAAAATGGTCATGGCAAATAAATGTTGGCTCTATATTCACCTTCATTTAGATTAAAGGTTAATAATTTTCAGGGAAACAATAAAAATAATGTCTGCTACCATTTAAAACATCACCATGCAACACTGACACACCCAGTTTGAAAAATAAAAAATTTGAAAGGCAGCAATTTAACTGGTTGCTAATCCCATTCTGTATATGAAAGGTAGAGAATATAGAGGGCGGCAGCAGCAGCTTACAGGGTAGTATTTGTGTCTCAAGCAAGTGCCAATACAGAGCTACACACTATTAGAACCTTGTAAGCTTTCAAAATACAATTTAACATCATTGGTAATAACCAGATGTTTTGCTAACTTCATTTAATAATATGTGTGAAATTCACACTGTGCTATTGCAGTATATTTTAATCATATTTTATTTTCTATCTTCTCACTCTGATAAAAGTGCAGCTCAAAACAGCTATAAGAACTACAGCAGGGATGAAAGAAGGTCATAGCCCTCACTGAATGGGGGTTTTATTTTCCTTATCAATTTAATTAACAAAAGATCCTGAATACCACTTCCTAGAATAACACTGCCTCTTTTTTAACCTGCTCTAATTTGTTTTTCCAAAGAGACTAGAAAGAGACTAGCAATCACACTTTAGGGGTGGGGGACACAGCTTTATTTAGTTTAACAGTAAAATTGCATAGTTAGGTTTTTCAACCCCTGCATGTCAAAAATCTAATAGTGCCATTGAGAACTTCTCTTCGCTAACTAATTAATTCATCTACCACCTCCTTGTCTTCGACCCCAAGACAGACCCTAGATCTGACTGGCTTGTCAATGGACAGGTCAACCTCTTACAAACTCAGAACAGCCTGGCAGAGAGTTAGCTTTTATACTATTAAAATTTCACAGCATTCTGCTGCAATTTAGAAGGAACACAGATCTCCAGGCACTACTCTTCGCATTCTCATGTAGACAAACTGCAGCTACCACTCATAATTCATAACGCAACATGTAAAATATTTAACTCTGACATATTAATTCAACTAACCAGTACAGTTTAATTCAATCTCTGTTGCTCTCGGTGTCACGGGTTGAGACATAAGTATTACTGTAGGTGATAACTGCATTAATTCAGACTATACTAATACTCCGCTTGAAAGAAGGCAGAGCCAAACTAGAAAAAAATGGTCTATCTAACCTTACCTCTATCAGAAGGCAATACCAGATCCCTGAGGAGATATGAAGAATAGACAATATACACCCCATCATCAGGAAGACTAGTTTGAGCTTTTTTTGGAGGCCCTAAGATCGCTTTCTTACTGGTACTACCACTTAGGACTGAGGTTTCTTGAATGGCAATTCCTGAGTTTCTCAGAAAATTGTCTGTAAGCACGGGATATCAATCCTGACATCTTCATGCCATGGGACTTAAACCTACAACAGGCATGCATCACTCAAATAATTTACCATGCCAAGTAATTTCTGACCACCTTTTTGTCTAGTGAATAGGCTTCCCCACCCAAAACTCTCTGCCATCTCTTCTAGCATGGTCACTTCCTTTGTTAGGCTGCAATTTCTGTTTCGGAGTTTCTCCCTTTTCATTTTACTGTAGCTCAGTGGTTCTTCCCAGAATAAATTGAAGACATCCATCATTCTCTTTGCTGTTGCTCTTGTTCCCAAATCAGAGCTTAATCAGATATTCACTTTTGCTAGATTTCCATCACAACTGAAGTGTTTTGGAGGAATACACAAGTGCTGAACAAAGCCTACCTAACAGTGTTAAAAACACAGCATCTTGCATGAGATAGTGAATACAAACCAATTTCTGTTCTAAGACTATTTGACAGCTTACTGGATATAGCAAGAGAGGAAAAAAAAATCCTGCCTCAATAATACCTTTCTACACGTTTTCCCTGATGGAAAGCAAAAATTGTTTTACCTATTAGTTTTTCTATTTTGTTTTGGAACCATGTGTTAGCAAGCATTTCCTTTATTTCCACACACACACACACACACACACACCCCCCTCCAAACACAGGCAAATCCATTTTTCTGTTTTTCCCACTTCATTTGTAAAACAGCAAAACAACTCACTCAAATAATAGTCTCAGTCCTCACTTATGTAGACTTTCTTCAAAGAACTCAGACTCTTTGTTGCCTTCCATTTAGCTGCAAATTTCTTTATCATCCCTAAAACTAAGCTCATCGGTCCCAAGTTTAATACACTTCCCTTCTATCCAAATTGCCCCCTTTCCCATGGTAATACCAGCACTGCTGCAGAAGCATTATAGACATCATCTGTATTCAACTTAAAATTAACGGTCCTCAAACCTCACCCTGAAAGCCTCTCCAGCTCATTTACTAATGTCCATCTAATTGTCTATTTTTTGGAAGTGCTAATAAAACATGTTGCAAGGTATTTTAGACACTTCTTTACACTTCATACATTATCTTTAAATTGTATTTGTTCATTGAAAACTTTTGTGTGACATCCTCTGTAACCTCAGGCCTTCACGTAAGAAAAAAGAAGAAAAAGAGCCTGAGGAAGAAAAGCAGCATTTTGAATTCTTTGTAAAGGTCTACATTTCATAAGCTTCAGTCTGAGCTTATTGTAATTTTGCTTTGCAAATTCTCCTCCAATGAAGAATAATTCTTGTTCTTCCAATAGCCAAAGTCTTTGTTCCCAGTCTCAATCCTTTGCACCATCCTTCCGAGACTTTTGTTAGCCTACTCAGATTAGAGTGTCTGCAGCAAGTCTTGCTCTGATAGAAAATACCCTTGATTTTGGATTTGCAAGCCTAATCCTCTCTAATGAGCTTTATTATTTATTATTACAGATAATCTAACGAGAATGCAGAGGTCCCACTGGTAGAGATATTATAGAAAACACTTAGTCCCCGCCCCATTGCAGTGAGAAGATTACAGCATCAGCACAACCCAGCAATGAGTTTACGTTCTCAAATCCCACGGAGAGAGAGAGATAAAAGCACCACTTCACCTCTGACAGTCTAAGTTGTAGCCTCTAAATGTAATTAGATGAGCTCTTTTCCTCAGTGAAATGCAGTCACTATTTAACCTATTCGATCACAAATTTAACAAGAAGTCTTTGAACAATATTCAGGCAAATCTGGCCACAGTACAAGCAATAGCAGATTTTAGTAGCTAGATAGTAAGTTCTTGCTCAAAGTTGCAAATTGGATAACTGCATACGGTTACCTTTTTTCAGTAACTGAGACAGTGAGAGTAGAGGATACTCTTACCAATGGACAAACAAAACCTGGACAATACTGCTACATACAGACCTGAGTCACTCCCACACCACACTCAAATGCAGCAACACCACAACTACTTCACTCTAGTAATTATACCCGCATTTATACAAAAGCACAAATAAACCACTCTATTATTAAGTCAATTGGTGGCCTTGCAATTATTTTCTTCTTGTAGAATCAAGATGCTCAAGCAGCAGATAGCTGCCAGATTACCCTATAGTCAGGTCTATAGCCCTGCTACACCAGGTCACTGCTACCCAATTAGTTTTCTTCAATTGGTAATATTTAATAAGGTCCATTAAATACAAAATAACCTGCACTCTCAAATTCTGCTGGGCTTAGAGCTGGAAACAAGGCTAGCACAGTAAAACTGATCTCCAAGAAACTAAGGATAATGATCAGAAACCCAGATCTTTCTTTATCAGTACTTGTTATAAAGGTTCACAGTGTAGTCAAGACAAGAGGAAGATGTTGTTTCACATTTTTGACTCCTGTAAAGTATTTCATAGATACGTATTCCCTATGATTAGAGAATAAATAAATAAATAAATGAAATCACCAAGCAAAAGCATCCATTTCTCTCCACTAATAACAGCAAGACAGAGTGACTAATTCAGAGGCCAATAAATATGCCTGAAGTGAAGCAAGGTGAAACACTCCCAAGGTGAAACTGGGGAAACATTTTGTGGCTTGAACCTAGACCAGAGCCAGTCCTTAATGCATTTCTCCACTAACCATTATATCTATAAGTTTAAACACCTACACACATTTTAATAACATTTATCCCAGGTTTAATTTCCTCTCTTTCTGCATTTAACTCTCTGACATTAATGAGAGCTGCCTGTGTGTGTGTTTGCACAGAACCGACTCCAGGTATTTTTACAGCTTGATTTTTTATTTTTAAAATATATAATTAGAAAAGTATACTGAAATGTTTAACCTATTTTGGAGAGAAATCTTTAGGATTGTCTAATTAATGTATAAAATTTTCATTTATAAAACAAGTATCCAGGCACTGCAGTAATCAAACTATTTGCAGAAAGCACAGCAGACAGAAAAATAAGAATATAGATGGCTTCCTGGCAAGTACTTATGAATATTTTGGTAGAATTTAGCCTTTTAACTAGAGTTTTGGATACACTTAGTTTATTAACAAAATAAACATTTAGCTGCAACTGAACATACTGCAACTTTTTGTGTCTTTCAAAGAGCAGGCAAGCCTAAAGGTTTTAAGTTATTCACTGTCTTCTTTTTATGAAACACTCTGAACATCCTGCAAACAATGTGCAATATTATACCAGTCAAACAATTTATTTCCTTTATCCACATATTTTTTGTAGTTATTTAGAGACTACTTCTGCAAGCTGTAACTACTCTACGAAACTTTATTTTTCTGAAAAGTAACACAGTAAAGGTCATTCACATCAAAGAATCCATATCCTACACTACTTAAAATAATTTGCCTTAATGCTACAGAAATCAACTGGTAAGTAAGATGAAAGCAAATCAAAATCTTTATAAAGTGCCTCTTGAACTGAAATGAAGAAAGAGTTAATCATCTGGACTAAAAGAATCATCAAAGAAAATGGAAGATAAGAAGTCTTTAGGAGGCAGAAAAAGGAAAAGACTGAAACCTTTTGGTTTACCACCCTTGATGATACATGATTAATCCAGCCCTTTCCAGCTGCATGTCTATTTTAGTGAACACTAATTGCATGCTTTTTGAGAAACCTCATTTGGGTCAGTCCCTGTTGGAGAAATGATGGCCAGATCTTTTCCTGGAGTTCACTTCTTTCTACAGTGTATTTTATATCTGAATTGGCTACAAATCTCTAAACGGCACTAGCAGGCATGACAATGATATGGATAAAGCAGAGAGAGCAAGAAAACAACAACATCAAAATATATCCAGACTTTTAAATTCTCAATGCATTTATAAACTGACTCTAAATATAACATTGTACGAGTCACTGTTCAACATTTCACCAACTTTCTTTTAACTTGCTTGCATTACAACCAACTATCATCTTTCTCCCCACCTTGCAGCTCTTCAAACACACTGCGTTCTCATTAGAGAAGCTCATTAGAGAAGCTGCTGGCTTTTTCTTCACACCAGCAATAAACATCACACAAATGACAACCTCATTGACACCTATGCAGTCTCTTCTAATAGAGGAATTACAATTCACTCAACACTTGTAACACCTTTCCTCCAACAGGCTCAGGTTAGAAATGTGAATAGGTATGTTGATAGCCACAGGGAAAGAGAGAAGAGTCTCAAACAGCCTCAGGAGCTACATCTTCCACTGACATATGTCCTGCCACCCTGTTTAGAAAGAATAAAAAACCTGAAACTTGCTTGCATTTATAACAAAGATAACAGTCTCAAACCCAAAACGGCTCTCCAAAACTGATTCATTGTTAAGGACACTTCTTTTGAAAGCACTGCAGAAAAAGAACATAACTTCCCCAACACAGGAGATTTTTGTTCTCCTAACCCAAGCCAGAAATCACACTGCATCATTCAAAAAGGCCCTCTGCATAATGAGGTACCCAGCACCTCTCCAGGGGCTTTCCCTTCTCCTTCCTCAAGAGTCCTTGATTTGGGGTGCTGACCTAGCATTCCAGTGCCTCCAGGCAGAAGGTGGAATTGAGCAGCTGAGGCGAGCAGTAGTAGCACATTCCCTGATGTCATTACTAAGTAACTTATAATGCACTGTATTTTTTTCTAGCACACTGATGCACTGAACCATGTGGGCCAGTTTTGGTATTCAGGTGAACTGAGGCAAGATGGGAAGAAAATTCAAGCTTCATGAAACAAGCTTCTGTCCTTTCATCTCACAGGAATGCTAGACTTGTACCAGACAGGCAAGATTAGCATTCAGACACCGCTCAGACATTACCCTCTCCACATATTTGATTTGCCTTTTCCAGTAAGAGACCACAACTGCACCAATTTGTTGTGTTTGCAAGATGCATGAGAAAGGCTGGCCCCTCTAAATGCTGTGTGTTCTAAATGTCAACTGACTGGAAGGAACATCACCCTCTACAGTGCTAACAAGTCCAGATGTAAACCCAAAATAAACTCAAGAAAAGTTCAAAGCTTCAACAAGGAGAACAAAAGCAACTGCAATAAAACAGTGAGTTCAAACTATCATTAAGTACAAATTTTATAGACTTGTACTATACATATACCTATGTAAAGTGAGTTCATCCTCAATTACAGCAGTAAGTGACAACAGAAAGACTACGCTGAGTATCAAGTATCAGATTAAGTGCCTTTAATTTATTTACTCTGCTATTCCAGCTGTCATTCCTCTTCCTCAACAGAATCATAGAATCGTTAAGGTTAGAAGGGACCTTTAGAGATCATCTAGCCCAAAATCCTCACACACACAGGGCCACACAGGGCATGTTACACAGAATTGCATCCAAGTGGGTTTTGAAGATCTCCAGACAAGGAGACTCCACAACCTCTCTTGGCAGCTTGTTCCTCAGAGGCTGATACCCTGTCAAAAATTTTTTCCTTAAGTTCCTGTGGAACCTTTGGTGCTTCAGTTGTGGCCATTTCCTCTAGTCCTGTCGCTGGCCACCACTGAAAAGCGGCCAGCCTCATCCTCCTCACTGCCTCCCTTGAGGTATTTATACACACTGATCAGATCCCCCCTCAGCCTTCTCTTCTTCAGGCTGAATAGGCCCAGCTCCTTCACTCTTTCCTCACAGGGCAGATGTTACAGGCCACGATCATCCCTGTAGCCCTGCGCTGGACTCTCTCCAGCAGCTCCACATCCCTCTTGTACTGAGGGATGCACAGAATGGCACAGAATAGCACAGAAAGCAAATATCTCTTAAACACGGTATAGAAATCATGAGAGCCTGAAAGATGCATTGAACAGCATCTTATGGTAGATGGCTGTTTTTCACATCAAACCTACAAATATGCATCTTACTCTTCTTCAGGGGATTTTGTCCTCTCCTCCATTTTACAGTAAAATTACAAGGCCATTAGAGGGGATGTGGACACAATCTCCCTATCCACCTCCAACCAATGTTCCTTTGATCATAATGGTTTGTTGTTCTGACTGCCTCAAAGTACTTCTGTTTCTGTTAGCATCTCTGTGCATTACTGTTAAATAAAACCCAAAACTAATAAAAACACCTGCTTTCCATAACTGCCTTCTGGTTTCACCACCATCACTCTGAAAACAATTTTGGTACAGAAAAGATAGAGATTTTGCTCTCCCGTGCACTGGTCTCACCCTTAAAAAACTTCAGTTCAGACCTCATTAAAATTACACAGATGAACAGAAGATGAAGATGTGGCGAGTCCAATTGTTTCCTGAATGAAAACTGATTTTCCAGTTATCATCCAAAATGTACGTGAGTAGAGCCAAAGGTAATCGCAGAAAGTTGCATGGTATGAACCTAATAAAATGTTGACAAACGCCAGCATTAAAGAGTACTGCTTTGTCCTTTTGCTTTCTAACAGCTCTAAACGGACATTTCACAAATAAATAACTAATACAACAATTGCTCGGTTAACATGGAAGTAGCAAGTGAATGCTTCATCTTCCTGGAACACTGCGTTTTCATACATGTTAGCCTTGCCAATATTCTGTAGTTCAAATGACATCTTGGGCTGTGCAGAAGTCAACAATTATTAAGAGCTCTAGAATATCACTTGAAGGTTTCAAAATCAGTACTTATGTCCCCTGAAATCATATATCTTCTCCCCAGATAACAGTTTCCATTTCTGGTTAATCTAAAGCAGCATGCCAGAAAGGGAATGCAAAATCTCACACTGGAAACTTTGACTTTCAGAGAACCTACTACATTTCCTCAAAAAATATGTTACTTAGGAACTTTATCTGCAAATATTGAGTACCTGAATCCTAAATTAAATTTCCCTGGCCTTGATTTGTAGCAGCTAGAACTGATTACACTGTGTGGGAGCGAAGAGCTTCCTCTGCCTAAAGTCCTACCCGCGCACTACACAGAAGTTATGAATTCAGAAAAGATGAAGAAGCCATTTAAAATTAACTCCCACAAAACAAGCGTGTTTACATCAACTTGGTTCTGCCACAAAACTTAACACTTAAAAGTTGATAGGAGCATTACCAAGAAGTGACTATGAAGAATTATATTGCTGAGTATCAATACAGATGATGCCTAGAGTAAAGCAGACTGAAACCACACTGGTTCATCTTGTAACGGAAAGAGAATTCTAGTAAACTGAGATTTTATTACTTTTATTTTTTTAAAAAAAGTCTTCAGCAAATGTTAATGTTTCCAAACTCTGAAGTGAGAGCCTATTCTCACTTCACACAAAATATTTTGTATCCTAGATTTGAATTAAAGCACACCCAGCCTTCCTAGACATGTTTCCACATGTTCTCCTTTCAACATGAAAAACAGAATAAAATAAAATAA
>VZSG01000667.1:311940-322237 GCA_013398315.1 Nothoprocta pentlandii
CCCCACAGCCCAACGGTCGCCGCGGCGCGAGGCTCCTCCCCCTGCCCCACAGCCCAACGGTCGCCGCGGCGCGAGGCGGGAAGCGCCTCGCCTGTGTGAGATCCCGACAGCGAGGGATCCCAACTTCCTTTACAAATACCTACGGAAAGAATTGCTCTAACCTGCCAAAAAATAAAAATAAATAAATATATAGATAAAAAGGAAAAGACATTTCTCCTGGCATTATAGGAAGCAAAGTATTTCATAACCAGCAGAAAAAAAAAATCAGCCTCACAAGGCACTATGTGATGCCATTAGACACCGTAGAAAAGTACTGATTGTGACTGAAAAAGAAATTTTGCCATCGTTTATGGCCAAGGTCAACACACACCAGGCTTTTGGAAAGGAAAAAAAAAAATAAAGGGGGAATTAGACATTTAATAGCTCATCCATGTTGTCTGGTGTGTCAGAAGGAAGAGAGCTATCTAGGACACTACTGGTATTTCAGAAGGAAAAGTATGAGGGGAAAGAAACACCCTGGAAATACTTGCTTTTAGTTTAATCCACTCCTGTAGCAGTAAATCAAGCGTGGGCGTTTGTTGCAGAAATCGCTGTCTTTCCTAAATTCAAATAAACAGATTTTACTCTTGTTCACAGCAGCGCTTTAATCCTCAGGTTTCCCCAGGTCTCTGGCATAGCTAGCAGTGGCACGGCTTTACATCTCCAGTGAATCACACATTAGGTGCCTTCAGGTCACATCATACAGTGCACTGTGCTCAGCAATTTTAATATCCAAACACATGCCCTTCCTGACGGTTGTTAGGACAAGCCAAAGTACTTGCCTTTGGTAATTCAATTAATAAATATATATAGCAATACCAGCGTTTATTCTTTTTCATTTTTCTTCCAAAGCAAAGATGTTCTAAGTTTTTAGAATCAAACAATTCATTTTAGAAATTATATCTATAAGAGAAACAATCAGACTTAATTTTCTTCTTTTTTTTTTTCTGTTTAATGCTTACTGAAAAGTAATATGGTCCTTCCTTTTCTCAGTCTTTCAGGTCCTCAAGTTTCCCAATATTTTCCAGAGATAATGATAAATGGGACCAGTTAAACTACGCAGTTTTCTCCATGTGTCAAAGTTCATATAGGTCTTACTTCTATTCAGACCTATAAATCCGTATATTTTAAATCTTCCAAGTATTCCTCCGTTTTATGTTCATCAGGATTTAGGAAGTTATCTTCATATATGTTTTTTCAACATTCTTTGTTTCCTTGCAAATAAAGATTTAAAAGCTATATACCTCAAATTACTGCACAGTATCACAACCATTTTGAAATAATACTGATATTCTGTATTCATATGCCACTTTCCCTGGAGTAGTAAGACAGTGTAAAATGCCAGTATAAAGACCTTATCCTCTGTAACGCTTCTGACTAGAATTAATCTACAAAAAAAGTTGATATGGGATGTAAAGAATTCAGCCTCAATCCTGAAGAAAAAAAACACCAAAATACAAAAAAAAAAAAAAAAAAAGCTCATATTTTGCTGCAGAGAGATATTGAGAATAAAAAAGAAGGAAAAATGTTGGCAATTGTTACTGAAATAGAAATTACTTCTTTTCTCTCTCATTTTCTCGTCTGTCAAGAGACGCTGGCAGTGAAGACAAATGAAAATGTCTTATTTAACACTAAAATATCATTACACCATTACAGTTTCAGGCAATACACTTGCTGCAAAGCACTGTGTGACTGTGTGCATTTGCTTAAAGAATGCTGCCCGCTTAGTAGGTAAGAATTTTTATATAAAGCCCTTAATACCGTTACAAATTTTCAGCACTGCAGGAACACAGACTATCCTTTCAGAGGAAAACTTCCCTCACTTTTCCTCTCTGCATTTCCCTTTATATGCTCTGCTCCCTGAGCAGTACACAGAAACTGCAGGATCGGCAGCTTTTTTTGCAGGTGCATTAATAGCTTAATATATGCTTTCTTTGCATTTCTTCCTGGCTGCTGCTTCACTGATGCCTCTGACTGCAGGGGCTCAAAGAAACAAGAACAGACCCTTCACCCCAGCTCCTCAGAAAACTGATGAATGAAACAACAGATTTGCCTGACCCTGTCTTTCCTTCCTGACCCAGGTATGGATTAATATCATTTATTCTTGCACAGGATGTATCTTGCACATACAGTACCTGGTAAAATGCACCCTGGTTAGAAGACTCCATGTCTACGCATTTCATCCACATGAAATGCTAACTTCCTGGGCCACAACACTGTACAGATCCAAACTTCACAAAACTGGTCCAAAAGGCAGATACAAATTAGGAGCCAGAAGTTCTTAGATGCCTCACTCAGATTTGCATGTCCTCATAATTTCCCTGAAAATTAATAAGCAAGTGCATAAAGAGAAAGCAATGGTGGTTGTTTTTACTTTAGACTGACTTAAACCAAACACTACTCCTCAAACCAAGTTTTTCACTGAAACTACAAACAATTATGGAGCTAAAGACACGGCACAGAGTCAGCATCTGGTCAAAGCAACAAGGGAATCACTGAGGTGGTGAAGTGGTAGGAACCACGAGGTACCTAACATTTAAAGGTACCCCCTGCAGATACTACTGAGCTCCCAAGTTTTACAAACTCCCTCTTTCGCAGCAAGGGCCAGCTCCTCTGGAATTGCTGCTGCTGCCACAGCTTACAACGCGGCTCCTCGGCCATTTCTGTGCTCAGCTAGTAGCATTTAAAGCTTCTCTGATGCAAATAGAGTTGGATATCTGAGGAGGATACAAGGTGCTTTAAAACAGAGTATTTTGTGCCTCCGTGGATATGCAAGTACATTAATTTATAGGAATTTTCATTTGCTTGCACCTTCAGAGAAACCTTTATATAAAAAGAGTAAGTATGATCTCCCCGAGGAACCATGAAAAGGACAATAAAAGGTAATATAGAAGGAATAGCTCTCGGTCTTGGATGATTTTCAGAGCATCAAAGGCAGAGAGGCTGCTCTTCCATTTTTCTGCATCTCTCACTTTCCCAGCGATGATTTTTCCAGGTTTCCAACCTGGTTTTATTACAATCCTTTTGAAGCCTCGATTTTTATTGAAAGTTATAGAATTATCTACTACTAATACAAACATTCAAATAAATATCCCTAGCCTACAAACATTCCAAATTACAGTATAACTTTTATTTGTAATTCATAAAGGTGTTCAAAAAGAATAAGGACAAGTTAAGGAGAGAGAAAAGCACAGCGTTTATGAAAATATATAGAACTAAAGTGGTTCAGAGCACACAAATAGTAGCGTGGGAGAAAGACCTAAATCTTGTAAACAAAACCACTAGAGAGGAAACCTTCCCTGATAAACAAGTTTGACACAGTTCCATCTGTAAGCGCCCATGGAAACTGTTGAGATATAACTCAGGGTTTGAAAACCAGAGAGAGCGTAAAACTTCTTAGTGACATATTCTTAGCCCAGGAGGACGTGTTCCTTTGCTAAGCTTGCACTGTGATGGGACACATTTCCTCTGTCAGCTTCTTTTCTCCCTGTTCATACCTTCAATATGGCACATTTAAGAGTATCTAGCTTTATCAGAATAACCCTCGATGAGATATATTACTGCTCGTTCCACACTGGAAAAGTGAAGTTTATCTGAAACTAAACTTGCCATATCAGCTCCTTGCTCAGAAAAAAAGAGAAAAATCTGAGTTTAGAGACATCAGGGATTTGCCTGTGATTCTATACACCTGGTTTTGAGAATGTTTCCAGCTTTCAGTTCTGTCACTGTTGCCTCACTTCCAATGTTTTCCAGAAAAGGCTGTTGAAACAAGACATTTCCCCTGGGGCAGCTAACAGTTCACGTGATAGAGTGTGATGTGACTTTTCCATCCGTGCCTTCATTTCCCTTGAAAGAGAGAGCCATGAACAATAACAACTTCCACGTTTTAGCGGGCTGTAAATTGTGTAGTTTACAAAACCCTGCCAAGTCCTCCGCTGCAGAACACATGAATAAGGTGCTGCCCACCACTGCCATTTCTCTTGCCATGCAGCAGAATATCCTGCTGCAAAGGTTGGTCACCGATTCCCTCCTCTGGCTTCTCTCTTTATCAGCAGTTCATCCAAGCACAAACAGGCAATGAATTCCAGCCCTGACTCCTTGGTAATTGTGGCCACTGATGGTAAGAGAAGGTTATGCTTCATTGCATGGGTTGAACCTGCATGCAGTCCTCACTTACCAACCTGCAGCTTCAGTGCCAGTGATGAACACAATAGAGCAGTTCCTAGACTAGGACCCACCTCTGCTGCAGCTATAATATAAAAATAGGGACGTACAGAGCACGGAACCGCTGTCGCATGCTCGTTGCTGTCGGATTTTTCAGGATGCGATCCCACGCTGAGAAACCGCGTGACAAAATTCCTAACTCCCCTGAATGCTGTTATCTGACCCGCTTTAATAAACCAGCTACAAGCAGCATTACCAGCTCGGGGATTCCACGGACACAAAGCAACTTGCACTGCAGGCAAATATCCAGTAATAGCAAACACCCTCCTAGCCTGACACCTCATGTCCTGCTTGCCTTAACGTTCTCAGTTGTGGCTTGATGACCCGTAGCCAAAGAGCAAGTGGTTTCCACATGTAGATAAGGCAGGGGTCTGAAAAGCAGCCCACAGTTCTGTCACCACTGCAAAGGTGCAAGGTAGGCGCCTTGGTCCTGGGCCCTTTAATTTACCTGTCTGCTTCACGTTTCTCTGTGGAGATCATAATTTGTAATTACAGGGGCTCCAGCCTGTGAGGTTTCCTCCTAGAGGCAGAGATGCTTAAAGCTGAGCTGCGGATGAGCTATAGGAGACTTAGGAAAGGAAGGAAGCAAAGGGATTTTTCCCCATAGCAAAAACAGCTGCATGCAGGAGCGAAACACCGCAACCGCAGTGTCTTTACCCCAAGCTCCCATAATAAGAACTGCACAGAACTGAGAGATAAGGAATTGGGTGGCTGATAGGACCAGGGAGGTGGGAGTACACAGTGGGAGGTCACCAGAAGCTGCACAGCAGGTTCATAAATGTAAAAACATATTTGAAAAGGAGGATGATTACTAACATGAGGTGAAGTCTGCTGATAACACTAATCTACATCAGCTAGTAGGATGATTATTAGAAATGCCATGGCCTTGCAATATTGAGTGACTACACGAAGAAACGGCAGATGAAATTCACTGTAGATAAAAGTAATATCACGCACATGAGGGAACCTAATCCCAAATTTACATATACAATGGTAGCTTTGAGCTGTTACTCAGGATGCAAGGTTAGACCAGGCAGCTCCACGATAGCTTGAGCACAGTGTTCAGGAAAGGTCGTAAAAGCAAATTGAGTGTTAGGAGTTATTAGGAAAGGAACAGAGAATAGAAACTGTTATTACGCCTCGTATCAATGCAGTGCACTTGCATCTTGGATAGTTGTGCAGTTCTGAAGCAGATATCTCAAAATGTATATTGGAGACTTGGAAAAGGTTGAGGGGCAAGCAGCAAGGCTGATCAAAGGCATGCAATCAATTTGGACAAGGAATAACTGAATAGACAACAACCTTTCAGTCTAGGGAAAAAAGATGACCGAGAGGTTATACGATAGCCATTTTTCAAATATCAGCAGAAATGTTTGCTGTCTTTTGCAAGGGTGAGATACTCTGCAATTGAACCAGGAAGAACCAGTTCTGAAACACGAGCAATACAACTTTACACCTGTCACAGGCAGGCCGTGCAACTCCATGCCGTGGGGTGCCACAGCTGCTAAAAGTTTATAGAATTTCCAAAAGTTTCACTTGCTTAATACAGTCCAGGTGCGTGTACGTATTTATGACCAAAATATTCTCATCTTTAAAAAGCCAATAAAAAATAAATTTAAAAAAAATATTTTAAATCACCTAAGTCCAACTGTAGCTAGAAGACTTCCAGCTCCATGCCAGGTGCTGGCACATGGAAGCATGAACTCCTGTGTGGGGTCTTTCTTCTCACGAGTAGAATCACTGCAGTTCAAAAATCTATAAGGTAAACAGCTTTTTCTACTTTATCTTTCCTTGTTCTGCTTCTCTTTTACTGCCGCCGTTTTAACGGTGGTGTTATATCCCAGGGTAAGGAATGAGTGTGATTTAGGCGATAGGAGGAGAGTACTCTGTAATCTTTTCAGCTTGTACTCCATAAATCAGACTATCTCCTTCCCTTTCAACTACCATATAAATTTTATCTTTTCAATAAGGTCTTAACTTACTGGACTCTGACGGGCTCCCAACTGCTGCTCCATCACCTGGCATGACGGCAGCATCAGGATGAGCCTTGCTTGGTGACCCAGCCGTCCCGGGAGCCAGGAGCAGGAGGTTCTATCACATTTGACCGCCGCTTCCCGCTGTCCTCCCTCCTGCTGAGTTTATTTTCCCAAGTAATTTGTACAGGTTTTCACTGCAGCTTCTGAGAGAAACAAGCTCAAAAGTCGTAACTCCTGGTGTCAACGACAGCGGCCCTCTGCACAGTAAAAACAGGAGAAGGGAGAATTTATGGGCATGGCCTGTGCCCTCCAGCATTTGGACACACAGGGGCACCTTTCACATGGGACACGAGTTCTCCAGACCTATGAACCTCCAGCCCAGGGCTGTGGCATAGACGTGATGACTCCAAATGTCTTGAATACCAAGGATATCATCTTATGTTTTAACAAGTAGGTTTTAATCATGTCAAGATACATCGTCTCCACGGGAGCAAGAGCACTATCCAGGATTTTGCTACTCTTGACTGCATTTTCCAAGGGCTTTCTTGATAAATCAGTCCCCACTGCATTTCTATGAGCAATATTTCATTTTGTCTGTCCATCCACAAAACTGCTAGGCCCAAAAGAGGGGAGAACTTGAGGCTGGCAGTTATTGCTGCAAGCTGAGCAGGACTGCATGCACAAAAACATTTCAAGCCCCATTTTGTACGTTTACAGTTAATTGCTAACCTTAAAAGTTGGCCTAGCACAGAAAGGAAGCAATGACAGAAATTGCATTTTACTGAGCACGACTTACTTCTTATAGTGATAAAATTTCCCCCATAACAAGAAATGGCAGAATAAATCTATTTAAAGTTTCTTTTGGCAAAACCTTCCTGTAACTGAGAATAGCAGCCTTGGTGTTAGGAGAGCAGGGTGACACCTCGCTGTAGCATTTACCATGAGAAGAGAGAAGTGGGAGGATTTCTCAACTGCTTCAGCCACTAAAATGGGGGAAAAAAATCTGCTCTGAAGCCTCCACTTGAAGAAACACAGCCTAAACTCAATGCAAGCTTCTTAATATTGAAGGACAAGGTCATTTGCCTTAATCTAGTAAGATCTCCCTGCAGAGCGAGCTAGATAGGGACCATCTCAGCAGAGGGCTTGAGAATTAAGCCCTGTGATGCTATGAATTCTTCCTTCCTTCTTTCCAGGGTAAATTCCTCTTACCCTGGAAGCCAGCTGATGGAAAGAAGGCAGTGAGTGAGGGTGTGAAAACTGCCCGAGTTCCTGACACCTCCCCTGCACTTCCCTTCAGAACTGAGATTAGCCAGAATTGTTTCAACAAACATAGCAAAGAGCCAGGCTTTAAACATTGACTCCCACCCTTAGCTGCTTGAAGGGAGGGCAGCTCCGTGATTCAGCAGCTCAGGACTCGGCGGCACCAGCTGTGGACGAGGGCACCTCTCCCGTTTGCTCAGCCCATTCTGGGCCTCTGGGAAGGGCAGCCTAGGAAGGACCTCTCCATGCTCTCCAGCAAGGAGCGAAATGGAGACTTACAGCTTTGCTAAAGATACAGAGAAAAGTGCCTTCCTCCCAAAAGGAAAGGCACATGGGTGCTTTTTTTCCTTCTTTTTCAATATTCTTCCATTAAACCCAAGCTCTGCGGAGCTATTTGGAGCTCGGCAGAACAGAACTCAGTGGCGGACAACTGTTCTGCAGCCCTCGCTGCCACCATGTTCCCTTTCTCCATACCCTTTTGCCGAGGTTTTCCTTCAGGTCGAGGTTTTCCTTAAGAAGTCCTCTGCAAGGAAGCTTTTGGCACAGAAATCGTCTCCATACGCCTCTATGACAAACCCAAATGCAGAATTCATCCATCACTGGGAGCAGGATTGGACCATTATATCAAGCTATTAAAACAAAGACAACCAGAAATAACCCCCAAACTTTGCAGAAGTCGCCTCAGACTGCTTAACAAAATATCAAGGGACAGAAGTCTTATTTATGGGAAAACATAATATATTTTGCATCAGAAAAGGAACAAAAAGGAATCAGCCTGCTGAGAAAATGATCTACAAGTATATTAATAGAGACTATTGTGACTCAAAATTGAAAGGAGCAGGGCAAAAAAAGCAACAAAAGAAATTATCAGCCGAGCTTTGCTATTCACTCCCCAAAAGCAGAGGCAGAAATCCTTGCAAAGATGCATAAATCATGCAGAAGAAGTATTTATGGGAGCAGCAGAAATATTTACTGCCTGGAATGAGTATGTAAAGAGATAAACACTTCAGTACAATGTACAATTAAATATATTGTAGTGTAAAGCAGCCTTTGATAACAACAACCCGGATTCAAGAGCCTTTGAGATCTTTGTTTTCACTTGGGGTTAAGAGCAATCAACACATTCAAAGCCATAGCTGAAAACTGAACCCCAAAGAGGCATTTCCTACAATTCCCTACACCCCAACAAATTGGAACAACGTGCACTGCCCAAGAGAGGCAGTGGGTGCCTCCCTGACTACCTGCAAAGCAGGAATTGCCAGGTGATGTGATACTCGGAAGCAGGAGCTCTTCAGCAAAGCCCAAATCCACCCATATCCTTTATTTATCCTGCTTTAACAACTTGCTTGCCTTATTCTTCCTACTGCAGCTCTCCAAAAGATCCACATCAGATGGTGACACAGAGAATCCTTAAATACTGCTAAGCAATCACGTTAGGAAAGTGGCTGTTTTGGTGGTAATTAAGCAAGCGAGCAAGCGGTACACAGTTAATTAGAGACAGTTATCTGGAATGCCTCTGTAGAGGAGGTAATTGTGATGGTGCTGCTCCTGTGTAAGGACACACTAACCTGCACTTACCCTCTCAGACAGCGTGCAGGAACTACAGACTTCAGGCCAGCAGCTGTGTTGGAATCGGAGGTGGGATTCAGGAGGTGATCGGATCGCTCATCTATTTCTGTATGTATCAGTATAAAAGACACGCAAAAATATTTCTGAAAGGGAAAAAAAAAAGAAAATTCACGGGTATTTAAGGCAGGGCCGTACTTAAAGCATAAAGTGGTTCAGCCTCAGAGGACCAACAAGTGAAATCCCTGTTAACACAGCCCAAGGACATGATGCGAATATTTCACCTGGTATATCAAAATGAACGACGTTTCTGCCCAACGTATATCTATATTCCAGCTGGCCCCATAGTTGCCTCTGTGCCTTGCTCAGTCACTTCTGTTTTCGTGCTGCTGCTGCTGCCCTGTCACCCCCATCCAAGCATCCCTCAGCCATTGAGGACAGTGATAACAATGGTACCAAAAATCTGCAGTAACAGCTAGTTAGCAGCTGAAAACATTTAGCTTTCTCTCCTTGCTCGTGCACTCCCTGCTATTCTCTGATTTATCTAATATTGTATAAAGCCATGTGGAATAATCTACTGTAGCACAAGATCAGCTGGAGCGCGTCTGAAGAACAGAATATGACATCTCTGCAGGTTCAGAAACTCAAGATGTTATCACAGCATTGACTTTCAAATATAGCTTAACCCGTGAGCAGTTCAAACAAAAAATAACCAAAAAAAAAAAAAAACTGTAATAAAGTCCTTACTTTCAGCTACAGTATAAAGTAACTGTGTTGAATCCTAAAATTCTTACTCTATGTTTTTAAACTACTACTATAGGAGTTGAGTCGCCTTTAACTGCTATTGAGGGCAGTGCTAACACTACTGTACAGCAGAGGTTACCAACAAGGCCAAGGAAAAGTCAGACTACAGGCCCAAAATGATGCACTGCACAAAAAACACACGGAATGGAAAATCAAAAAGCTTTGCAAATGAGATTTTTAGTCACTGTGCTAAAATAGACTGGTATTTTGGCTCAGTTTCTTACCTGACAAGCTGCAGGGTACAAAGCGCCTCCTCGATATGAAAGAGCCCCATTAAGTGCAGGGGGCTTTTCCCACCAGCACTGCTCCTTGCGAGATGCGACTCAGCCCCAAGGTTTCTCTCCCTACCACAGCCCTGTAGCGAGCTCTGGTTTTCCCCAAAGAGGATTTGGAAAAGCAGGAAGTTCTGGATGTTTGCGAGAATCATA
>VZSG01000667.1:323362-365053 GCA_013398315.1 Nothoprocta pentlandii
TGAGGGACAGTGTCAAAAGCCTTGCTCAAAGGCTTGATGATAGAAGATGATATATATCTCGTAGAGCTGGGTACATCGCCATCTCCTTGCTAATATGATCTAGTAGCAACATAAGCTGGCAATTACCCTCCAATTTTTGGAAAGGTTTTGAGCTGTGCTACGCAGGGAATCACTGTTGGAGAGATGGCTGTAAATAATGCAGGATGCATGTCCTGAAACGTAACGGGTAACTTCAAGTGCTTTCCTCAAAGTGCCTGCTTTGCCCTCAGGCTCGGCCTTCATCCCACCTAACCCCTTCTCTGCCACTAAAGCAAAGCAAGGAGAGAGAGGGGAAGCTCCTTCTTGTGACGCTGACACTGAAATATGCCGAACTTTCTCAGGGCCACAAGGCAGTTTTGCCCCTCACAAGGGACAAAACAATTCCTCGAATCCTAGAAATCCAGGAGCATGCCCACAAAGAGAGCTACGGGTGCAAAGTTGACTGTCACACTTCTATCCTTCCTTTTCCCTGATGAAGTTTTCAGCATAAGTAAATAGGAGCCTTTGATCGGATTTATTATTTTTATAGGCCAGCAAGAGGGCTATGGACTCATTTCATCAGACAAGGTAACCTTTTTCTTATAAATGATTGCTAGAATGAGTCAAAATACACATTCTAAAACCATGCGTCTTAATCATGGGGCAGCACAGTATATTCCAGTACAAAACCAGGTACATACTTTTAATTATCACTAACATGATTCCAATCTCATGGTCGGATGATCCGTTTGTGCAGCGCAAGGTGATCGTTATCCCCAGCACCTAATTTAGGCCATCACAAAAGACACTTCCCTAAAGAACATTTTTGTACCGCACAAAATCCTCCCTTTGATACCAAATCCAATCTCATTTTTCCCATTTCAAGTATTAACCTCTGAGGTTAATCTCTGCTTTTGCTCTTCCAACAAGCATTTCAGGGGTAGCCTCCAGAGATCTGTTTGCTTAAGGAATAGGTACATTACCACGTACAGCGTGCCTGGATCCCTCTGATGGAGCGTCAGACGAAACCAGCATCTTGGCCAGTGGATTTAGCTGGGATGACAACCCCTCTGGCAGAGCCAGGCAGGCTCCAGCAAACACACAGTTGCCTTTTGAGCCATGTAATTTATTTCATGTGAATCACGTCCAGGAGGTGCTAGGAGAGCAGCAGGAATTCCATTCCAGAACGGCCCAGAGATGCTTCTTGTCCAGCGCTGCTAGGAGAAAATAGAACAGCCCTTTTAGATGCACCTACTCCAGGCCTAAAAGCACATCCATATTTCAATCAAATTCCAAATGCTGGCACTAAGCATGAAATGTGGCATTATCAAAAGTGCAGAAATTCAGGACTCGTTTTATCGGTCCCCGCTGCGCTGAAGTCTTTTCTCATCTGCAATTTATGCACCAGCCCGAGGAAGCTTGCAGCCTGCAAGACACTATTTGAATGCAACTTGTCACTACCTTAACAATAATGTTTTACATATCTACAACATCTGAAAGGTCCCAAACCTCTTTGCAGATTTTGAAGCTGACTGAGGTAGTACAGCTGAGACAGGACTTGGGCACAGCCGCACGCCCTGAACCACAGGAAAAGTGACATCTCTTTAAAGCTCCCCACAGGAGTGTGGGAACTATATATTTTTCTCCTCATTATTTTTCATTTTTATGTAATTCTTGGCTTTGTTTTTCTCCATGGGAGAAGAGTCCGAGCGCTATAAACCTGCGCACACACAACACAAAAGGTTTCTGGGAGCATTAACTCCTAAGCTTGAAATGACAAACTATAAATGTTGTTAGACACCTTTTTGTTCCTTTGCCATTATTTCCAGCTGCTTTGCAAAACCCCTGAGACCTCAGTCTGACTTGACACTAGTATAAGTCACAAGAAAACCCACTAAAGTCAAAGAAATTACAGTTGTGTGAACCTGATGCAGCAAAGTGAGCTGGAAACTGCTCCCCTGGAGCACAGTGGGCCTGGAGGAAAACCTCTGCCCTTGGCAAATAGGCAGTAAAAACATAAAGCTGAATAAAAAAAAAATGCCTAAATACAGCAGGACAACAGCAATGTATTCTTTTCACAACACTGATTCAAAAGCATGTTACTTGATTTCCTGGGCTCCTCTGTTCATGCTTTTTGCTCTCCTTTGCTCAAACACTGCTGCGCATTCGCATGTTTTATTTAACATTGCAGCCTTTCATACCTCTCATCACTTCTCTAATTGGCAGAGACGTTTGCAACAGACATCTGTAGGAAAGCATTAAGCATCCTCAGTTTTCTCTTTTTTTTCAGATTTTCAGAAAGAAAAAATGATACTCGAATGTTCTTTATGGCAAGCCTTAGAAAAAACAGTAGAAAAGAAAGTAAAAATTAGAGGTCTATAAGTTCCTTAAACAACCCTAAATACTGTCCTTACCTAAAACTTGTTATTTCCATGCTGCCTTCCAGCTACTGCCTCCCATTATTCCATTTTTGCTGCCATAAATATAAAGAGCAAGAGAAATGCCTTACTACAAGCTTACTTACCCTTGCTTAGCATACTCACGTACTGTGTAAGCCAAGGAGCAAACAACCTTATGAGGAATCTCCCTGCCATAAGATCCGCAGGAACAGGGCCCTTGGGAGGAGCAGGAGCCCTTGTTGCACAGCAGCACTGCCCTCTCCCCGCAGGCACTTAGCCCAGAGGTGCAAGATTAAACCAGCAAGGCCTCGCCTGCACCCTGCCACGTTTTGGCCAGAAAAAATAACCCTCCTCAGCACGGAGCGGAGACGGGAAACAAGAGAGATGTACAGGGCAATCTCCTCTGCCCTTGGGAAATAATTGCCTAAATTGCTGCTGTGTTGCTGTTGTTGCAGCGGAGAAAGGTGAGCAAATAGTCACCCACGTGCGTCTGAAAGGCTAATTTCAAAAACGGTTTTCCTGACTCCATCTGTTGCTTCCCTCGCAGCGAAGGTGCCCGCACGTCACCGACAGCTTCGGCAACCTCCACATCCCAGCACGGCTCCGCGCGGCCGCCCCGCATGAAGTCCCTCCGCGTCAAGCACTAGGAGCGCTGGGGTTTTCTTCTCTAATTAATTAACAGAAATAACAAATCAAGTCGGCTACAAGAAATAAAGGACAAAAGATCGCAGATAGTTAAACATTAACTCCATGGTGTTAATCCTGCCATGGTGTGAATTAGGAAGCGAATTTTACCTTTGGGGTTTGGGTGTTAACAGATCCTTTGTAAGCAGATCGGGAAGTCCTCCGGTTCCTACATCATTTGACACCCACTGGAATGGCATCCTGGGAATTTTGTCCAGCTGGACTTCTGTGTCTTCTACACAGTTGCTTGTGGGAGAAAAGATGCAAGAAGGAGCCTTCAAGGCTGTTCCTCCCACTTGCTCGAGCTTTACCAGCTCCTTGATTCAAAAAGGACAGCGCAGACCATGGCATCCAAGCTCCTGCAGGGAAGGGACTCCTTATTCCCAAACATGACCACTCCGCTTAATCCCAGCGCTGGCAGCAGGCCCGAAACTCCCCCAGTGACACCGAGAGCACTCGCAGAGGAGGAGGCATCAGGGTGAATGAGCAGACAGGGTTCCCATTCCCTCCCTGACCCGCATAGCTCCAGGAATAAGAGGGCAGCTTTTCAGGAAGGGCACAGCCTAGACACACGCCGAGGTCCTGGTTAGATGGAACAATTTATAAATGCAACGCGAGGCCCTGCAGTCCTCCGTAAGAGAAGGGCTATTGAAATCACGGCGATTAAACCAGCCCTGAGCTGACAGCGCTACGTGAGAGGATATTGATGAGAGATTAAGTCTTGGATCTAATTTGCTCTATATAAACAGCAATTCAACATTGCTGAGAGCAGGGTAAATAATTTCCTAACTCAGTTATTTAAAAGGTCTTGGCCAGGACCGCTGGCAGCCTCTAATAAACTCAGCACGGGCTAAATGAAAACTGTGAGGATTCCAAGGCATCAAAGTCAGCACGTGCACTTGTGCAGGCCACCTTTAGCACCCGGATGCGCTAAAGCAGGATGCATTTCCTGTGAAATCCGGACGCTCTCCATGACTTTGCTCATCTCCATCTCCATTTGCAGGCAGGCAGGACTGTGCCGTGCGTGCAGGGGACCCTTCAAAGGGCTCCTTTCTGCTCCCGTTTAAAACAGCAGTGTTGTGGTTGGTTTTCTGCTCCGTGTGGAGCAGGCCAGAGGCCCCATGGGTTTTCGGGGATGCCTAAATCTCACGTGCAAGAGGCTGTTTTGTTCTCCAAACGCCTCCACCACCCACCACGGCTGGGATCGGCACACAAGGAGCAAGCTGGATTCAGGGCACAGCTATGAGGTTTCCCAAACACTTCTATCCTGAACTGGATCATTCCGAAAAGCAGTATGAGGAGGAGTATTTGTATACACAGAAGTTGCCAACGTGCTTCCTACCAGCTTGGAAGCACACTCAGAAGCACAGATTTGGGAAGAAGCCCCGAGCGGTAAAAGATGGGAGGATACTACAACGAGAAGCAACACAATTTACTGCTTCTTAAATATACAGATATTCCCCGAAGCAGAAATGCCCTAGAAACGGCCTGGAAGGAGCACAGTGCTCTATTTCATTTAGACAACCAGTTACTGCGTTTTGCTACAAGACCCTCTGCGCAAGGGCTAAGTGAAGCAGCCTCCGTGCAGACTTTGAGCAGCTCTCCCCACGTATCCGTGCAATGTACTGAAAATAAAGATGGAATTTTGCCACATTTCCCTTCTCTTCCTGCAGAGCCAGCACAAATGTGGGAGAAGAATGGAGTGAAAAATTGCAGTTGCAGAGAGAAACGCAGCCCAGCTCTCGCAATATCAGCTTGTGAGAGCAAGCCTGTTATACTGAAGGCAGCCAGAAATTTGTGGAGGATTTAGCACGATCCCTTATTAGGGAATATCCCGGCTCCCAGGTGGCATTTGGACGCTGGTAGATGGAAGGCTTCCGTTTCATTAAAACCTGAGACCTACTGAGCAACAAGGGGCGTGGAAGCCTATAGAGAGTAACACCAATGCTCTCTAACTGGCATTAATCCTCATTCTGGGTGTCAGCTCCACGCGCCACCCACCACGACCCACCCACCCTGATATTGTCCTGTAGTATTTTAAGGAATTCGCTCTGGAATATGGGAAGCTTCAAGCGAGAGCTGCCGCAGGACACGCGGTGCCCCCGCTGAAGGGACCATCCTGGAGGCTCCATCTCCGCGTCCTCCTTGCTCCGCGGGCCAAGTCTCCCCTTAATCCTCTGCTCCGCAGGGACCTTTCCTCTTTCATGCCTTGTTTAGGAGGTATTCGACTGGCTTCCCGCTTAGGGAGATCCCATGTGCTTGATCATTCCCTCCTCTCCTGTTTATAGGAAAAATGTACTGCTCCTGGCTGCTCCCGAGCCTTGGCCATCAGCCATCGCTGAGATATCGCCACTTTTAAATATGTATCTCTTTTTGCATTATTACTTTACAAAGCTTTGTTTTCTACAAATGGCCTGCAACAGATTTATAACATTTTCTCTGAGTTATGGAGGAAGCAGAACGCTTGCAGAGGGCTACAGATATGTGAAAATAAAGGAAAATAAGCAGCAGAACTAAATGTGCTGTGGTTTATGATACACGTATTGGTCCCTTCATTTGGCTGGCAGCTTAAAGATATCACACAGATGGACAGATATAAAATCAGTGCCGAGCAAAATTGATGCTTCGAGGGCAAACATATGAACAATAAAAATCAGTTTAGGTTCAATCAAAACAGAATCGCTCTTACGGAGAACGATGTATTCTAAGGCAAGCTAAGCATTTGATTACCTGAAACAAGGACATTTTTCTCCTTTTAAAAAACACGGTTTGCTTAGGAAATTAGATGTTTCTATTTCCTTCAGCCCCTTCCCTTCCAGCAGCTTTCCCTCCACGCACAGCGAAACGGCAGCTTCCATTACAGTGTTGTCCGTGTTCCTTAATGCCTGCTGAAGACCAGTGGGGAAAAAGGCCCTAGGTGCCATTCCAGGAGACATCTCGCTGCAGCGAGATAAAGGACGCCCAGCCGAGGCTCTGCCAGGACTTGCTAAGCTGTAAACATCTGACCTTGCAACTGCAGCCGTCTCCGAGAGGCGTTTCATGCAATTTCCTCCTTTGCTGACAGAGACGTCGCGCGAGGGATGTCACAGCGCCGCGGATTTGTGCATGAATCACTAAATGGCTGCTGCTGTATTTCACCCCAGAGGGGACCAGGCAGCGTTGCACTAGTAAATGAAGCAATTTGTATACACATGCAGATTATAAAGCTGTCTAGATGAATATTATTAAAGTAAATGTGGTATCCTGAAGACACTAAGTAGCTCTCTATGACTTTTCGCAAGAAAAGGCTTAGCTACACGGTGAAGTTTTACTTCTTTCAATCTAACCAAACAGCAAATCCACCTCCCAACTACCATGCAGTTGCAGCACTCGAGGATCTATATTGATATAACTCCTCCTATCTGGGAAAGGGGATAAACCCCACGAGCACAAAGCACCCTCAGATCGATGTAAGTAGATGTGCACCAAGGCTACAGGATTATACCTACAAAACAGAGCTTTTAGTGTAAGCCAAAGTCTGTGGCAGAGAAGGCAGATGAGATTCAGATGAGGAAATGCCAAGTTTCTTATGCCAGTAACATCCACCTCCTGGAAACCACAAAATACAAGCTAGCTCTGATACAGTTTAACATAAACTTCTGCACACCATAGCAAATGCACCCGTGGCCCCTGAAGCACCCATGACTTGTTAAATCACCTCAGGGCCACTTTCGTTCCTAGTCAGGAGTAAGGAAAACAGTCAGATTTATCCTCCCAATATATAAGTCACAGATTGCATGAGGAAAATAAAAAGCAGACTTTGGAAATGAGCTCGGAAGCCGGCAGCTGGCTGGGCCAGGGGAGACTCCCTTCCCACAGACTGACTCTTTTGCTGAAGGGGCTTCGTGTCTGGCCCTGCCGCTGAGCACAGGGATATGAAATGGGTACAAAATGCTCCTTGCCCAGTTCCCCACCTGCTCTTAACCCCTGCTGCCCCTGCACTGTCAGGCACTACTTTCCTCCGAGCTTCAGGGTGCCCTTTCCAACGTGCTGCAAGGCTGCCACGGCACCTAACAAACTACGTGCAAGGACAGCATTAATTCTGCTTCTGTCTCGCTCAGGTCTTAATTTCCCTATTAAGATGAACTCAACAGCAGCCACAGGTGACATTGCTAATATCTCCACTGGATACAGCATCCAAGTTGCTCCAACACTCCAGATTTTTCCCCTACTCAGCCTCCTTCCCCTCTCTTCGCCTCTGCAGCTCTTAACAGAATGGATGTTCCTTCATTACTAATCTAGGTGGATCTGAAAAAAATCATTTGTTAAGAGCACAGCTGAGTAAAGCAAGAGAACCTCTAGGGTATGACTATCTGTGAGAATTAATATTATCATCCGTGGAAAAAGACCCAACAGAAAGACAGCAATGCCAACCTGCCGTCTTTTCTTCTAGAAAACAAAGAACAATGTCATTTCACTTTTTGGTGCCATTTATTATACTTGTACACAGGTTCCTGATTTCCTCCCTGCCAGCTATTTGTAATTAAAGATGTCTCTTAGTTACTCTGCATTTGTTGAAAACAAATCTGTAGTTAGACTGATGGAAAGAATCAGAAACTCGTCAACAGCCACTGGCATCCTTTAAGAGATGTATGTAAAGAACATAAGCATCCCATTTTCTTCTGTTTTCAACGTTTTTCAGAGGTGTACTGAAGCTGAAGAATATAATCAAGCTATCTTCTTTGTCTAATAGCTTTTCTGGACCAGTGAGTCTATCCATTCCTGCTGACTTCTCTGTGCAATAATATGTCGCAGTGCAGAGAAGCTGATGGTTCCAGGGACTCCTCTGCTAGCAAGTAATTCCCCAGAAGTAGCTATAAAGGTTTGTTTCTAGAGGCCTTTCATATTACTTAATGTCTTTGCTCTGAGAAGTCAGTGGTGAGGTGAGAGTGCTATTCAGTATCCCAAGAAAATGATTCAAAAAATCACTGTGAACTGGCATTTCTTAGCTCACCTATACTTTCAAATACTAATTTCCCCTCCGTGCCTGGGTATGAGTGAGGTAGGGAGAGCTGATCAGGAGGTGCCCAAGGGGGATGGACATGCGAGCATCCAGAGGTCCCTTCCAGCCCGGTAGTTCTCCAGCAAGAGAAGCTGCTTCGGTCCCTTTCTGACTTTTGATCCAGATGCTGCTAATCCACTAACCTGGGATCCTCCAGACCTTCCTGACCCAGCGGCTGCGGCTCCCTGGGGTGAGGATGTTATTTCCTGAAACAAGGACAAACCAAGCTCCGCTGACCCCAATGTTCTGCTGCGTTACCTCTGCCCAACAACTGTCTAAATTTTAAGAACTGCAGAACAACCCATTCCTTGACAGTTTTTTTTTCCCATACCACACAGAAGTACGAAACTTCCTCTGTTATTTGGGTCTTTTTGTTGTTGTTGCTGTTGTTCTCATCATTGCTTGAATTTCCTACCTGTTCTGTAGTGGATACCTCAACCCCAACAGTTCACATCAGGGGAAACTGCAACAGCCTCAGAAAGAGCCAGGTAGTTACTAGATATTGATATTTTACATCCTGACTCACATCCCTAAAGTTCTTTGTCAAGGAGATGACTTGATTATGGTTTACAGCAGCCTGCAACACATTACATGGGAAAATAACTTGTGATTTGAAGGAGTTTTCCTGTAAAATTAATATAAAAAGCACCAACTGTTGGCGGCTGAATCTAATTGCAACCAGCAGGACCTGTTCTTTTTAATGAGTAGTAGAGCTACCACTAGAAAAAGGCTCCTCGTGGATGTGTTGATTGTTTATCACTCAGAGACTTTGAAGCAGGAGCAAACGATGTCTGTGTTGGTAAGAGATGCTGTAGCCCACACAGAAGTTACAAATTTAGTTCAGAGGCAGCTGAATGAAAGTACTTGGCCTGCTTAAAGTCCCTGTGCCCCTAGGTTTGATAAATCTTTATGGTGTTTTCAAGTTGCCACGAGGAAGAAACCAGATGAAATTAGCAGCCAGGCACTGGCTGGTGTTTTCACCACTAATTTACACTTCTCTCCTAATCAGCTAGCGAGGCAAAAATGGCAAATACTAAAATCAACATTTTAATCTCTTCAGGATTTGTGGTTTACAGCGCAGCTACCAGAAGGAATCAAGACTCCATAAGCAATAGGCTCCATAAGCTCCAGGGCTGGACCAGAAGCCTACACCAGGCAAGCCTAACACAGCCAGAGGTCCCCTAATTCCTCCTGACTAAAACCTAAAACAGCAGAACTTGGCCAAAACCCCTCGAGGCAGCTGCAACTGCTGAGGAACTGCTGTTCTTCACTAGAAAGCCCACCAGAGGACCCTGTTTATAGCTTATGTTGCTGCATTTTATCTCATACTGCTGCATTTTCAGCAGCAGTCGCAGGAAGTTGGTAGAGCAAACGTGACCTTTACGGCCGGGTGGAAAGCTGGAGATTTGCCACTCACCCTTTCCTGTTTATCCACAGACTCCTGAAGGGCAGAGTAAATTCTAAGGTTTTGCCTGCCTTGGAAACATCCCAAGGCCCCTTCCTTCCTAAGGGCCCCTTCCAACCTCAACCATTCCGCGACTGTGACATATTATTAGTATATTAAATGATATACTACCAGTGACCATTAGCAGTGCCAACTTTCTCACTGAGTTCATTAGGTCAAAATGTTACGTGAACACATCTCTATAGATGCCTGCAATTTTTTTGACCACAGCCACTCTTCCAAATCCTGGCATTTTGTAATTTGCCGTCTGGGCTGTCTTCAGGGTCACACAGCCTCTTCTCCATCCCCTTAGCAGACAGATGTAATTTACCCAGGAGTTTCTGAAATGTCTGCATAAGCAGACTCCAATTCATATTCGTACTCTTTGGAACACTTTTGCCACTACCAGGAATTCAATTTTTCATCCAAGAAATTGAGTCTGAGCGTTTAGGCAGTGTTTAAGCTAATGAACGGAGCCGAATGCTCATATGGCCTCAATCCACCCCTTCCAATCGCAGTGTGCCAGCCTGCTCCAGCTCCACATCTGCCTGCTGTTGTTTTATCTGGGTAAATGTTAGAGCTATCTTCCCAATGTTTACAGAACCAGCTTAGCAAGAGAGGTAAACTGAGATGAAACTGTTACAAATTACAGGCTGTAAGAAATGACAATGTATTTCTGTCTGTGATCTTACATTAAAATTGCCTGAGAGCAAACCTCCCAAGCTCTGAGTTTCAAGAACCCTTGAAGCAGAAGTGGAAAATCAGCTTAAGAAGTCAGGCAGACAGGATAATTTTTGTTCTTAGGGTAGAACAGAAGATGTAATATCATTATTAGTGTTGTGGCAAGATAACAGAAGAAACATATTGGGAGCATACAAGGATTAGAGGAGAAACAGAAAGGTTCAGCTGTGAAAGGTGTCGTGGAAGGTCTTCAGTTCCAGAAATTACCTGGATGTGTATCAGACCCAACAAACTTTTCCATGGATACAGAACTGAACATCTGGATGTTCTTCAGATTTAAAAAGTATTTCTATGTGCAAAGGTGGGTGGTTGTGGATGAAAGCTCGAATGCCCTTTATATTGGTTTCATATATGATTCACCAACTTAATATTCCTCCACCTCACACATTTCTGCTGATAATCCATACCTTCAGGAGATCATATCAGCTGCACATTCACTATCACAAAATCCACTATGTTCTTTAGGATTTATTACTGCTGTTCTACTACTGAAAATACCACTCTGCTTGTGAGCAGGAAAGTTCCTGCTCCCTTTGGTATGTAGCAGACTTGCACAAACCTTCTAGCTTCACTGAATAAAATGCTTTGAGTCAGCTGGCACCATGAGTACCAATATTTTGTAGGGCGTTTTCTCCTTTCTGCTTCCAGTGTGAAGCAGCAGGAGGCACCTCACGGAGAGCCTATCTGTGACACAAGCAACAGCCTGTCCAAGGAGACAAAAAACAACCCAAACCATACACGATTCTTAACAGGAGGGCTCAACATATTTCCAAGGGGTGAATGTTACTTACAAGATCCGTGGAGTTCAAACGTATAATCAGAAGTACCTGCAGGAGGAGAAAAAAAATATGTCACTAGGTATGAATGTTAGAGAAAAACATATAGGAATAAGAAAAACCATCGCTCTGAGCTGTAAAGCCGCTGCTAGGGATGCGCTGCTGTCTGAGCTGCCTTTTGACTGGGGAAAAAGGAGGGAGGACAGTTTTGTCTGGGTTTATCATCCAGGTGGAGCAGACAGGGGAGAAGTGCCCTCGAGGGCCTGCGTCCGCCTAAAAGCATTTAAATTAGGGAAGGTTAGAAATAATGTCAGCAGGTGTGGACCTGAGAGGAAAACGGGGCGCCTGGAAATGTAGAGTGTAATCAGAGCTTGCCCGTGAAGAGCAAGGAGAGACCAGACAGGCCACCCCGGGCCCCGCTGGCTGCCACGAAAATGCCAGCAAAGGGGCTTCTCCCCGTCTCCTTACGAAAGACACAGAGCCTGATGCCTGAACTAACTCTCTGCCTATGTCCTTAGTGCAAAGATATGCTGCAAAACCACTTATTTTTGTAAAAAATGACAGACAACTCAGCAGAAAACAAAAAACACTCGACTCAAAACCAAGCGCATTCTCTGTGATGTAAAATGTCTGTAAAGGGCCCTCAGAAGCTACGAGCAAGTTTGTTGTCTTAATTAAAATCTCATGCGCAGGGAGGTGGGAACAGGCTGCATGTCACGGGCTGGGAAGCGGCACTTTCCATGGGAGCCAGCCCCCCGCTCTCCGCTTTCCCGTCTCGCCTCGCGCCCGGCACGCGGATCAAAGGCAGCTCGTTTTTCCCCCGATGCTGGGAGCACCTTTTCTCTCTTCAACCTTAATCCCCAAGTTTTAGCGGCCTAACAAGTTCAAATGCACGCAGTTTATTCTATAACACTGAAATCTACTTTATTTCTCTGCAAGGTAATTTTTGCTGTGACAAGACGAGATCAAATTTTGCCTGTTGTTGAGTCCACTTTGTCACTGTTTCAGTGTTCTTGTTTGGAGTAGGGATTTGCTATTATTATATATTACACATTTTTTTCTGCATACTGAACTTAAAGCTTTCTGTATGATCGGATATCCCCAATTCCTCTGGCCCCAAATAACAGGAGATTTCCAAGTCTTTAAATAAAAAAAGCATTGAGCATAACGTGTAACATTCGCTGGGAACTAAGAGTTCAGCATAACATAATACCTGAACTAATTGGCTTTATGGAGGCGGAAAAACAACCTTATTGTTAAGGGATCTTCATGTTGGCACGTCCTTAGCATGCAAAACAAACCCAGGCACACTGCTAATTTTCCTGCCTCACTATTTGCTCCGCATTATTAAACCAGTCCGGTCGAACAGAGTCTGGCAGGTTTCTAAAAGATGCACTTAAATTTTCTTTCTTACCCTCCAAAGACTCACCAGCTATTGCCTTTAAAACCCATACAGAAAAGACCCAAGGTGATGGGCTTTTTTGCGGTGTATTTGCAAATATTCTTTAAATATTGTCAATCTGGGTAAGAACTAGAGGAAAAACTAAGACTTTTCCTGGAAAACTCTTAACGAAAGAGCACTCCAGCAGGAAAGGCCAAACCATAACGGGTAGAGGAGCACGGATCATTTGTTGCCCGCAGCATCTGAGCTCCGTTTGTTGACTTACAAATGCCAAAAGGCGCATGGAAGAAGCCAAGCTGCCAATTACACCTGCCTGCGCCCGAAGTTGATGGCCTCTTTTAAAGGACAAAAGGAAAAGGAAAATATTCACCCCCCGTCTGTCACTAGCTCCACGGATGAGGCCGGGAAGCTGGAAGGGAGCTTCGAGACAAGGAAGATCTTTATGCTGGGCTTTCATTTCCTCGCCCTTTGAATGACAGCTACAACTCTGCACCAACATATGGAAAGCCAGCCCCACTCTGTTTCCCTTTAACTAGATTATGTTACAAAAAAAGCCTCAGATACTACAGTAGATGTAACATAATCTACGCCTTTTTATACTGTATTCTTCAAGGGATTTCTGTGTCTCAAGACAAGAGCTTGTCATAAAAGAGGATTTCTATTCAATGGGAAGTTCTGTCATCTCCATGTTTGTTTGGGCTCACTGGAATAAAATTCAGTCATTGCAACGGAGCACATGAAACAGCCTAATAACCAGCGGGAAATGTGCAATAAAGACGCTGTATTTCATTACCTTTTGAAGCAAGTTATACTACTGAAGGCTAAAAAATACAATTAATATTTCATCCTTACAGGAGCACAGGTAAAAGCCGCAATCTGAAGAGGAGGAAGCCTGGAAATGTATAGTTGGGAGAAGTTGGGAGAAGTTGGAGGGGAAACTCTTTCTTCCCCGGGCAGAGACCTTAGATACAGAGTGCCAAAACTCAACTCTACATTTGAACTTGCCTATAGAGATAGCTACTTGGAAATGGCATTTTTTCAATTTTAGAGGGGAAAAAGGCAGTCAAAGCAGTTCAAACACAGCAGCCCAAGTACCTACGGAGTCTGAGGCCCGCACGCCGCGGGGAATTTGTGTCGGGAAATGTGACAGAACAACACCCAGCCACCGCGACGAGGGGCTCCCTCCTCGCACGATTCCTGCACATAGGGGAATTAATTAAGGGCCTTCAAGTTATTCTCTATTTGTAGCAGCAAAACTCTTCTGGAGTTAATGGCTCAAAGCAAAAACGTGCCTGTGCTCCAACCAACCAGGCACTTGGAGAGACTCGCTGGCTTCCTAAGGGACTATTGCTTTAGAAATCTGCTTCACCTACGCTGCCGTTGCACTGGTATTTTTCTTCTCCCAGCGCACAACGCTATTAAAAATAATGGTTGAGAACATCAATAATATATTAAAAACAGCCGCTGCAACATGGCTGGATTGGCAGTGTAATAAAACCCATCATTCTTTGCACATTTACAGCCATATATTGTACAGTTAATGATGTGCTGCAGCTCCCTCATCGCAAAACGAGGGATGGAGGCCGAAGTTGGAAGCGCGAAGCCGTAAGAGCTCAAAATTGAGCCCAGAAAAATCACAGAGAACTCCAAAGTGTGGGGCTTCTTCCCTAGCAATCCAAGGGAAGTGCAGGTTTTCTCACCTAGATGCCTGAGTCACCAGGAGAGATGTTGCTGGATGGCTGGGAAGCTGACCTGAGACCTGTGTCAGGGAGACAACAGGATTCACCTCCTCTTTAATTCTAACCGTGCAAAACCAGTTGGTCTATGCCACATTTTTGGCTTTTGCTATTGCCAGTGGAGAGAAAAAGGAGACAGGAATGGAGCAGTATCTACCTTTGGTTATCCTGATATTCTGGAAAGGGACTTTATTTCCATTATCTTTTTTTCTTACCTCCTTCAGAGGAACTGCACACGAACATATACAAGCTGGAGCCGTAAAAGAGAGAACATTAAAGTTGGATTAAAATATTCAGAAGATCCTTTAAAATTATAAGCATCATTAATGACTCTTTTTTATAGATCTGAAACATCCTCTCTCTGATATCAATGCGGCCTCAGCTAAGCACCACATATACTCAAGAATGAGAAAATCTCAAATATTCCTGCTATGAAGATGTCAGTTGATCGAAACAAATAAAAAGCCTGAACAGAAGTCCAGTGATGTTAAAGGGAAATCTAAACTTGTTAAAGGGAACTCTTAGGATTTCTTGAGTTTGTAAGAACTGACTGGTGGGCCATGTGGTCTAATCAGGCCCTTCACGTTCTTCTGGAGATGAATTACAGTGATAAGGAAGAGCTGTTAACTTCAAACAGAGTTTGTTCTTCCTAAGAGCTGCAGCTTAAAACTGTATTACAAGAAAAGAAATAACAGTATGTTGGTGACTTGGTACCTCCAAAATATCCCTCCTGGGGTAATATATGGCACACACAGGGGAAATACTGGAAGAATAGCCAATAAAACCAACAGGGAAAGGAGTCTTCAGCCACGACTGGTCCAAATGCCTAAAAATACCATGGCAGGAGCTACTCCGTCTTGTACAAAACAGTTACCTCGGGTTGCAGGCAGAGCATTGCTTGTGAATTCAGACATTGATTTGGGCCCCAGGTTTTGCTTAGGCTAGTGTTGCTACGACACATGACAGCCCTTCCACAGCTTCCATGTGCAACAGGATGGTCTGCTCCAAGCATTCGTGCTGCACTCCATCAGACAGAACTAAACCTGTGTGCGCCGAGCAAGCTGGCACCTCAGGAAGAAGGCACCGGGTCTGGGATCTGGGATCTGGGATCTGGTCACCTTTGCAGCACAAAAGAGTAAGAGCAGCCTTTCCTCTTTACTTCCCTAACTTTGCTGTGCTGCAAAGAGACCGATTTTATTTACCCTCTGCTTTAAAACATTGACTTCGCCACTGATTAAACTTACAAATGTCGATCGATTTGCTGAGAAAACCATAATAAAAGTAAGAGAGGGAAAGGCAGGGAAAAATATCAAAGCAGCAACGTCGCTCTTCTACTTTATCTTATGATCCAGGTCTCTGCGAGTCTCACTGCTTTTGCCCTGTGATCTTCTGTCACCTTGCTCCATGACATCTTTATTTTTGCCCATATCGTCACCTGGCCCTGGACAGAGGAGTTTTAAGCAGCAGCCATGAGAACTGCTGCTTTTGGAGCTCCTCACCTTATTTACTGGGACACAGCCCATAGCCCCTGAACCTTTCCAACGCTTCTGCTAAGGCCAAAGTGAAATCTGAGCAAATTACCCTAACGCAGCTCTAGCTCCTTGGCATTTGCTGGCCATGACCCACACAGGCAGGATGTCTCACTCACAGAAGTCCTTTCTACTGGATTTTTGGTGACAAGAGAACGACTCTCGCCTTCCTTACTAGCTGCAAATATTGCCGTGCCTCTGCAAGCTGCTATTTACATAAAGGCAACACAGGGTCATGTCACCCTTTGAAAATATACAGATACGGGGAAAAAAATCAGCGCATCAAAAAGCACAGTTATTTTTCAGACAGTATTAGGAATGAAGCCACTATTATTTTTCCCCTAAAAAAAGCAAGAATCATCACTTTCTTAAAACGCAATTTCTAGACTTTTTAGTGCATGCAAGAGGATCCAGCAACTTTATGGTGCCAGGGAGTCTTTTATTATTGTTTTATAAGAGGCTGTTTGGATTTCCAGGCATCTTTCGCGTTTGCTAATAGCTGCTGGGTAGGGGATTTTGTTGATTTATGACGTTGCAGCCGTTCCTCCTGTCTGCGACGTTCACAGCAGCTCGCTGGGCAGTACCAGCCGGAGATCAGAGCAGCTCCATTTAAGAGAGGATTTTCTGGGAAGGAATAAGGGAAACTGTTCCAGAGGGAAGGCAGAAGGGAAAGGTCAGGGAGAATCCGAGGATCCCGCTGCATCCCTGCTAGGGGAGGGGCGCCGTGAGCTCTCGCCAGCAGCACCCGAGCCGTTTTCCAGCTCCTCTCTCACCAAGAAGCTCATTTCAGCTCATTTCAGCTCATTTCAGCTTTCAACCTTCATCTCTCCTTCTTCCGCTGCGCGCTGCGAAGCATTGCAGCATCCTCACTATTTTCAGGTTTGCTAAAGCAGAGGATGTTTTGGCTGCCAAACTGCATCAAGAGGGAAGAGAGACGGTGCTTTCATTTGGCCTTATCTCAGAGCTGATAACAGTGTTATTATACATGCAGAGAACTCCGGCCTTGTTTATCGGCAGCAACGGAATGACACACGCAAATATAAATATGAAAGGCCTGAATATCTCGAGCTGCCTATAGTTCAATCAAGAATATCCCATGCTCAAAATGCAAACCCAATTATCTATTTATGTCAAGCTTACTAATACTTTCCTGGTAATTTTCTGGTCTCCTGCCAACCAGCCCCGTCAGGCTCGCTCTGAGTTTTAGGGAAATAACCTCAGAAAGAGAGACCCACTTTCTAAACACTTTGCACCCTTGATAGCGAGAAGCCTCGTGCAGCCTGGGACTGTTTGCTGCCTTGGCATGAGTCCAATTCCAATGGATATACAGCTATTCAAAGCTCAAGCCCTGATCATGTAGCAGCTTCTGGAGCCATCCACAGCCAGATAATTGTGCATTATTGTATGAGATCGTGTTTCTCATGCAGTTATTTGCCTGTTCCTCAATTTTCTCCTCTTTCCTTCCCCTCTGGTTGGCGAATACTTTGGTTTTCCTCACCCTGTTAATAACTTTTCTTACTTACGCTGCTGTATTTTTTATTTCTCCCTGCTGCCCCTGAGCAGGTTGGTACCTGGATACTACAACGACGTTATTTGCTAACTGTGAGCCATCCCTCACCAATTACTTTGCTGGAGTTTTACTAGCTGTCACTATTTTATCTGCAGCAATCTGCTGCAACTTCGGCTTGGAAAGAGAAGCAAAAGTCCTGGATTTCTAGGCCTTCTTTCACGTATTAAATACAAGGTCTGCCCTGTAGTTTTCTGCATCCACTGTAAAGCTTAAAACAGCATAGTGCTTATGCAAGAACCGAACATATGGCAGCGGGCAGGGAGGTGAAAGGAGACACCGACACCTCCCTACTTAGGTGCTGATGACACAGCAGGAGCAGCAAGTGTTGACTTTGCAAAGCAAGCCCTGAAAAACTGAGCAAAAATGGCTTGTTTGCCCTACATGTGTGCATAAGTAAATCAAAGCGAATAAGGCAAAACTTAACACGTTACCTGGCGTTGCAAAATTAATCCAGGTTGGGATTAATTCCAGAACAACACGAAAACAGCCGGGAAAGGAATTGTAGGTAGGGCTTACTGCTGCGTCTGGCCAGTTTCTAGGAGGAAGACGGAGGTGCCCACAGTGTAACCCCAAAAGCAGCGCACACTTTATCAGGGGTTTTCCGGTGGTGGGTGCGAGCAAGAGAGGAAAGAGGCTGCTCGGGGTGCAAGGGCACTGTTTCTTACTTTCCTCCGGCTCAATAATGCTTCGTGCGTTAGTGCAACAGGGGAAACAAAATGGAATTTATATTCTAAGGCTCCTTTCAGATTGTGGGTAATCAAAGCATTTTAGCAGCGCTTGACTCACAGTGCAGCCACCGGGCCGCATCCATTATGCATGCCAGGATAGTTAGCACGGCCCGGAAGATTTAAATGTACTTTATCAAAGCAGGGAACGCGGGCTCAGAGAGGACACGGGCTCTGCCTGCAATGCTTAATGACACGACAAGGGCTCCACTGAGGAAAAGGGAAAAACAACTCAGAAAACAAGCTGCCCGAGGATGGGCAGGGGTGGTTTACGGAGCCAGCTCTGCTCGAGTCTTTGGGGCTGCTCTAAAGCTGTAACTGCTAGAGAGGAACTGGAGCAAGAGCTCAGGATGGCACACAACCCTCCTCGGAGAAACGGGTGTTTTGTGAGATGCTTTAATATTGAAATAAATAATTACATGCTTATTTAGAATCAAATTCCGGCAGGCGCAACCTCCTTTGCAAGGAGGGAGGCTTCCCATTCAAAGAGATAACCACGTTTTTGCCTCCGCTTTTGATGTTGGAAAATCATTCCAGAAAAATTCCAGGCAAAACTGAAATTACAGCCGTGTGAAATTGTCCTCAAAGAACCACTTCGATGGCTGCATATTTATTGCGAGCCATTTGCTTCCTGAAATTCACCCCCTTCTCTGGCAGATGAGGTTTGAGAAACATTCCCTGCGGCTCTCCCTCTTTCGGAAATCTCGCCGGCCTGCTGGTAGTTTAGAGGATCAAGAGGAAGGAGCTGGACAAAGTGCAGGAACGGGCTTCACTGCACTCTGCAGTTGCCCCTCACCTAAACACGAAGGCGGCGGGCAGCAGAGGTCAATAAAGAGGAGCATGAGATCGGTGGGCTTTGAAAAACTCCCTCCTGAGTTTTTAAGGCTTTGCACTTCTAGCAGTTCTGCAGCGAAGCGTTTTCCTGCATGCATTTCTCCCTTATTTGCAATTAACTCTCTCTCTGCGAGAGCAATTTTCAGCGCGGGAGTCACCGCAGAGCACGCGGTGCAGCGCGGCCCCGACGCCGGCCCAAACGCCCGTCCCGAAACGCCCACGGCCCAAACCACGCGGTTCTGCGCTCGCCTTTGCTCTCCGCCAAGGCTGGAAGCTATTACGGCGTGTTAACATCCATAATGGTGCTAATGAGCTTGTCTAATATATGATAATAGCTGTGGAAGCGCTGCTAGCGCGATCATTAGCGGCTCGTCGTTTGCAGGAAAACTTAATGTGGCTGTTGCGTGTTCCCGCTTGGAATAAATACGACAATCGGCAGTTTCCCTGTGCAACACGGCAAGCAATATATGTAGAAAGAAGACTTCACGTTGCTTCTCTTTACTGACTTGGACAAAATTGCGTTTTTTATGCCCGGATTCAGCTGTGAAAAGAATATCAATTCACGCCCGGGATTTGAGCTGCGTTGAATTCGAGTAGCAATTTGAGTTCATTTCCACCCCGGCTAGCCCCTGCCCTCAGCAGCAAGCACTTCTCCACCGCTGCAGGCACTAAGTGAGCCCGAGGCCCTGCCGGGCTCCCTCAGGGGATCCGGGAGCAGCTCCCGCCCTCCCGGTCGCCACTGGGATCCTGCTCTGGGCTCCTGGTGGCTCAGGCTGCTCCTTCCCAGCAGGGAGAGGGGAGTTTCACCCACGCAGGAAACAAATGCAGACTTTGCAGCCACCAGCTCCCACTGGGCCTTTCTGCACCGCATTAAAGAGCACTGCCTCCTCCTGAGAAGCTTCTGCACTTTAATCTGCTTCGTCTCCCGCCACGAAGTAGAGAGCGGCATCTTCCTCCGCACCCAGACCTTGGCAAGGGTTAATATCTGGCTTTCTAGCTTGAAAATAGCTTTCATTTAAAGCCTAATGAGCAGAGATGGTAGAAAATAAAAATCACGTCCTGGAGGAAACTAAGATTATGGAAGTTTGCTTTGTCTTGGAAATAAGAACTCAGATTTCATGAAATGAAATAGTAAAATAATTTCATGTTAATCGTTGCGACAATAATCACAGCTGAAGCAGAAGGCAAAATTAATTCTTTCTGTCTCAAAATGCCGTGATAATAGGCCACTGGAAGCAGAGCTCTAAGAAATGTTCCCATCAACCGTTCCCATTCAGCTCAAGTGCTATTTCAGACAAAAAGGAGCTTTGTGACCAACTCGGGGCTCCCATCACAAAAGCCCAAAATCAGACAGGCATCAAGCACTGCTGGGCAAAATGCTGGAGCCCAGTGCACAGCCTGCAACAATTAGGAATTCCCAGCAATTTCCAATAGTGTTCTAGGTCGGCAATGTGATTTACTCACACTGGGACTAGGAGAGGAAACCGCAGTTGAGAGGGGGCTTGCAGTGCTACAGTCTACAATGCCCTCCTTGCCATTAATCAGAGCCACTTTTGAATAGTTTCAACTACTAAAGCTCCCATTTTTAAAGCTCAGTTCTTGAACTGAAAGCCATGAAGCCAAGGTGAGTGTTAGGAGCACGAGCCTGTGCAAATCTGGGAAGAAGGGGGCTCTTGTAGGCTGGAGCCCACAGCCCCCTGCACGGGCACAGGGGAGTGGAAGGCAGCTCAGACCATGAGGGTACATCTGTGTTGGAAGGGCAGGAAGGACTTCAATACGATTTCTTTCTTCTTTTTCAGTCTGCAGACTGCTAAATTGCCCCCAAAGCCCGTTGGGCCAGGGGAAGGTCAGGGTTTTGCACTCCAAAACACTACCAGTGCAGCCCAGAGACCAGGTACTTGCTAAACGCAGGGAGGAAATTGGCAGAGCAAGAGGCAGGTAAATATGGTCAAAGGAAGTCACTCGGGGATGGAGGTGGGCACCTCGTTCACCACTAGTAATCCCTTGCTGGGCTGTCTTGACACTGTAATTTGGAAATACACGTTCTGGAACTTTTATTAACCTGCTGCCTGTGGCTGCATCCCTGGGAACGTAAATATTTTGCTAATTCTTTATCACCTGTGACAGTAATTAGCAATATTTGGGGCAGGTAGGAACCGGCCTGAACTGCACCAGGGTAGAGATGCCGGGTAGAGACCCATGGCACCCACTGCAGCTCCACAAAGCACCTCCCCTTGCTCCCTGACATTTTGCCCATCTTTTTCCTTTTAATTCTAAGCTCATCACTTCTCCGGCTGTCTAAAGATTTACTTCACAGTGAGCATTCGAGGAAGGAATAATTTGTCTCATGAAACAAAGGTAACTTTGAGGAAAAGCCAACCTCTGCTCCAACTGCAGAGAGGTAAGAATTGCCCTTTATCAGAACCAAGAAGGCTCTCTGATGCCAATCATCCTTCTACACTTACGATATTCTCTACAAATGGCTACAAGATACAGAGAAGTGCAGGGGCTCCCAGGAAACGTCACGGTTTGGGTAGCGCGTGGAGAGCAGGGGCGGCCGCCGCGACTGGCCACCGTGCTGAAACACCGCGCGGCCAAACAAACAGCTCGGCTCCTCCCTGCAAAGGGAGTGAGAGAACACCGTGATTGAAACAAAACGTGGGGAAAATGGGGAAGCCCAGATTGTGCAGCCGCACAGAGGACATTTCATACAAATGCTGCCACCTGTATTCTCAATGCACAGGTCCTCCAAATGCTCTTCACTGCCCTCGCAGCTACCGCATCTTTGGAAGAGTTTAACTTTTCTGGATTTCTTTTCATAGCTTAAATCTCTCTCTTCCTGGATGAGACCAGCATCAGCCAGTTGCTCAATGGTCATATTTCCCCACAATGATATGCCGGGAGTTTCCTTCCCGCTTATGGGAATGAAGCCATGAACGATCCTAGAACTC
Source organism: Nothoprocta pentlandii (assembly GCA_013398315.1). Lineage (NCBI taxonomy): Eukaryota > Metazoa > Chordata > Aves > Tinamiformes > Tinamidae > Nothoprocta > Nothoprocta pentlandii. Next base: position 345,213 of record VZSG01000667.1, read on the forward strand.
TCCCAGAACGCATGCAAAACCTTAATAACTGCCATGAGGATCCGAACTGCAGCACTGGGGTTGCAAACACCAAAGCACAGAGAAGCATCACAGAGTCACAGAATGGTTGAGGTTGGAAGGGACCTCTGGAGATCATCTAGTCCAACCCTCCTGCTCCAGCAGGGACACGCAGGGCACAGGGTGGCATCCAGGCAGGTTTTGAAGACCTCCAGAGAAGAAGACTCCACAACCTCCCTGTGCAGTCTACGCAAGGGCTCTGTCACCCTCAAAATGAAAAAGATCTTCCTCACATGGAGACAGAACTTCAGCTCCTCAGGACCTTCCCAAAGCCTCGTCTGCACCGCTCCCCGGCTCTCGGCCGTCACGTTCCTTCCCTGGGATCCCACTTTCATCTCACAATGGAGAAACCCTCAGCACAAGCAAACGTGGAAATGATCAGAATTAGCCATGTAGGCACGTGCCACCTTCTCAAGCAGCCAAATCCAGCCAAATACTGGATTTCCTAGTAGCAACCAGAACAGTTCCAACCAGTTTTCCCACACCATGGCCACTTCTGCTGAATGGCAACAAATTAGTATGATAAGAACAGCACACCAGTGTTCCCGTAAAATAAACAAATTTCACTGTGTTAAAACCAAGCAATCAGCTTTACAAACAATTTCAGTTCTGATTAATAGAGGTCTGCTCTAATATGACACGCTTTGATTAAGTATTAACCCTCTGCCTGGGGATAACCCAATGCCAGTTTGCAGGTAGCAGGATTTTTAATAATGCAACAAATTGTCTATGCAGAAATACTGATTAGATGTCAAGGATTAATTTATTTCGCATTCATTTTGCAAGTGCTGCAATGAATGACAATTAATTAGTGTAACAAGAGTTGGTTGTTTCAATTAATATTTTGACTTTGTCACTGCCTTGCTGAGACCAGACTCATATTTTCCAATTTGCTATGACGTTGATTAGTGAGTGTGAAAGTTAAAGCAAGTCCCATCCTCATCTTGGACAGATTTCTTGGATATTAATGCTAATACAAGGGATTTTATTTCCTGGCAGCAATCATATAAGAAAGGTCCACATGAGGACTGTTTCTGCCTGGAGTATCTGTAACTCTGGCTGGTGACTTGGCTGTCCTCCATCCACCACCAAGTTTCTGAATAATTTGGTACAGGACAAAGTAATTTCATTGCCTGCAGAGCGGCATACAAGGCTCAAAAATATGAATCAGCATTTGGGGAAAGTCTGTTATCAGGGAAGAGGCAATACAGACCTATCAGCAAGCGTTTAATATGAGAACATTTTCCCCTATATGACAGATTTCAAAACACAAAGTGTCTTCTTTCATGTATATGAGTAGCAGTTAATATTTTTATCGCCAACACAGTTTTCAATGTTTGTAAAATCCAAGTAACTCAAAGATATTTTCAAAAATAATCACCATCATTATCGGAATAATCTTGCTCAATAAAAAGCCCATCCTTTACAAATTCCGAGCGTTGTATTTATGGTGCCACTGCTGACGGAAGCCTGGTGTCCCCTGACAGCATAAACTACAGGAACAACTTAAGTGTACGGCTCAGTCTTTGCTTAAGTGAAAAATCTTTCTCAAAACCATGCACGCTCTGGGCAAGCCCTGTGGGCTGCGGATGAACATGACTTGTCCAAATTACTACAGCACAAAAATGTGAAACTTGTAACGTGGGGGAAGCAGGAGGGCAGACTCACTGGTGCCACTGGGAAATTTGCTGCCCAAGCAGGGAACTTGGTCATGCAAATAGATGTTGGCAGAAGGGAAAAGGACAGTAGCTTTCCTATTCATCATGTTGATACATGGATTTGCTGTGTAAATTCTGTGACTAAACAACCTGAAGGAGAAAGCAATCAGGATTTTCCTGGAGAAAATATCCATCATCTTTAATATGCCAGCTGAGGCAATTCAAGAAGCAAAGAGGGACCAAGCCTTCCCATGTCATATTACGAGAAGAAAGAGAAAGAAAAGCAGAAGGATGAGGACATTCCTTAATATAAATACTTAAAGAGTAGTGGTGGCCTGGGTTGGTAGGTGTCAAATCTAAAGCTGCACATTAAAGTTCATATTGCCCCTATGTAAAGGAAGGTAAAAGAGTGTGGCTGCTACTGTGAATAAATTCCTGGGAATATTCACACGAGTGCCAGGGAAAAACCTTTTAAATATCTGCATTGTGAATGGTGAGAAAGGACAAAATTCCTGCTAAGGTTCAGTTCTGCACAGGGTTATAGCAAACAACTACTGCCTCAGTCAATAGTTAGCACTGCAAAAGGAAAGCATGTTAAAATAAACCTTCTAGACTTGATGTATTTTGCTCTCCTCACCTAACAGCATAAATAAAACCTGTCTCAAAGAAAGTATAGCACTTTAGGGCAAAGTTACTAATCAAATAAGAAACTGGGCTTCAAACCACCTTACAGAAGCAAAATATGCTTTTGGCACTCGCTTGTTTTGAAAACTAAACTATTTTGGTGCATTAAGAACAGATTTTAAAATAAAAGTGAGAATAGGCAACCAAGGCCTGCAATCTTGGCCTGATTAGATATAAAATAACCAAAGAAATTAGAGTGCCAATCTCATTCAGAGGCGGAGACCCATGTGGAGCCACCCGCTCCTCACCCAGTTTCTGACTAAGCTGGTCTACCCCAGCTCCCTCCTTCTCCCCCTCCCGGAAAGGTTTTGGCTTTTTTAGCTCTACATCTTGCACTTGGGGAAAAGAAAAAACAAAGCTAGTTCATCTGCTTATTAACAATCAAAATAGTGACTCCTCAATGAGGGGGGTTACTCTTTCCACTACAGGAAGAAAATACCCTTTGCTGCAGGGCTGTCAGCACAGCAGAGTGTCTCTAAGCCCTCCAAGGTGAAGGGCATCCTTTCTAGAAACAACACACACAGGTGCATACACCAAGGATACACAAGGGTGTATCATTGAACCTAGCAATATGGTCCTGTACAGCACTTTTTGTTTGCACTCAATTTACCTAAGCATCTGGAGAAAAACTTCAGCTTCCAGTTCAGACACAAGATGGATTTTCAGCTAATGCTGCAACACAGCAGCCTTTCCCAGGAAAAAAAAAAAAAAAAGAAAGAGGAATGTGAAAGCCAGGTGGACTGAAGTAGCGCGGTGCCGCCGGTGCCCACCATGCGCAAAGGGTGCCCCGGGAATCCTGCCTGCGCTCTTCCCTAACAAACATATCCCTGGAGACAGCAGAACCTCTGCCAGAAACAGAACCCAGAGCGTTTCCAAAGGGCCTGGAGCTGCAAGGAGAAACTGGCAGACCTGCCAGGCAGCGCTGGTGTGCAGGACAGACTCACCCCTGGAAACACTGCGGGAGGAAGGGCCCTCTTCTGGATAGATCTGATCCCTTGGGATCACTGGAGTTATAAAAGATGGTGCTGGACGGTGGTTCAGTGGAAGACGCCAGCTTCGTGGGAAAAGCACCTAGGAGCAAAGAGGAGATTCTATCAATCAGCATCCAAAGAATAAGGCTTCGGAATCTGGTTCGTATAGGTTCAATCTGGTTCATAGGAACATATAAACTGGTGAAGAATAGGAAAGGAGGGTGGAAAACACAGAGATAGAGCAGATGACAGTCAGCAGCTATAGAGCAGTTAGACTGGGTTCGCCCAGGACACGGAGCAAGCCCCAATCTCTCCACCTGGGAGAAACGTTCCCAAATGCCCGGGGCTGAGGAAGGGCAGGATGGAAGCGAGCAGAGCTGCAATAAAACGAGAACATATCCGTGTCCCTCATTAGGATGCCTGGCATTTTACCAGGAGGCTGATTACTCATCACTATCCTAATGGTATCCCCAAATTCAATATCCCAGTCACTCATTCTTTTTCCCTGTAAGTCTCCCCATGGCCTAATTTCCCCGTGCAACTTATTATTCTCACTAACTCTCGTTAATGGAGAAGCTAGATGGCACTAATGATAAAACGTGTTTAATTCCCCCTCCAGCTCGTTGGGGAAAATGATATTTTCTTCCCTCGAGGCGTGCACTTTTTCCTGCTCTCCTTCCTGCCCACACATCCACGCAGATTTATCAGGCTGTGATAGAAACGTCCAGGCTCTGTCCTGCAAACGAATTACCCATCCCCAGCGCAAACCCACACGCAGCAGCACCCCGCAGTTCGCAAGTCGGCCGCCCTCACGGCACTGCAGCCCAGGGGAGTTTAGGAGTTTATTTGCCCAGACGAACGCAGGTTTTCGCCCCAAATGTTCAGTGGGGCCTGGGGGAGCCGAGCTGAGCACAGGGCCCTGTGAAATAGCTGCCCCCGTGGCTGTCGGGCCCGTTTCCTCGCTGCTGCGTCGCCGCTGTCATCTGCTGCCTGGGATCGTCTGCAGACACCAGCTGTCAACGGGAGTTTTACATGTAGCCCTAAGAAACAAACGCGTCTGGACACCAGATTTCTTACAGCTTTCTCTGGCATCCATCATAACACTTCTCAGAAAAAAAAAAAAAAATCCAATTAGATTTTGCTATGCAATTCAAACATTTTGTCTTGCAGGAATTTCCATCTTCTGCAGCTTCTCCACTCCCGTTTTCTTCCATGCCATCAGAGAGATACTCCGCATGTGTAACCTCATTTGTTGCTATTGCACCTGAGGCTGACAGTTTTCAAATCAAATTCCTCCAGTCAGAGCTTGACACCAGAACCCAACGACGTGCAGTTACCACGGGGCTTTCCAGGACAGCCAATTACCTTTGCTGCATCATAGTCCACAGAGGTTTATTTTGCTGCTCGCTGCAGCTGCCAGAGAACAAGTGCTAAGGAGTCATTAATGCTGGTGGGTTTATACAGCAGCTCATGCACACAAATTCCAGTGTGACTTCTCAGGCTCAGATCTTAAATCCTTCAGTGTCTCCGTAAGAATGTTCTGTTTTTAAGGGTTAAAGAAATGGTGGGAGAATTTCATGCTCCTCTGGCTGACTTGCTCTCAAGGAGATGTACAAACGGTGGGTTGGACCAGGTGATCCCTAAAGGTCCCTTCCAACCTTAAGGATTCTGTGATTGCATGAAACGCTCAGGTGTTCACAACATCCAGCTATGTCTACCTTCATGTTGCCATCCTCCCTGTAAAGCCTTAATCTTGAATACTGCTGATAATAATTCTCTAAAAAACACTTGATAATAAATAATACTCCACCAGAGCTCAGCCAGTCCAAACATACTGAACCTGAGCTAATGTGAGGACCTTACCAATGTACCTTTCCTACGCAAGACTAAATTCAGGTCACACAGCCAGGGGACAGGGCCACGAGCAGTCTGCCTCCGTGTGCCTCCTGCTCAGCATTCGGAGTGCCTGCCAACAAAAGCAGCCCCCTTCTGCCTCGCACCCGGGTTCCCCTCCTCCCCTGGTGAGGAGGCTTTGGGGAAGGAGCGCCTAAGGGCTAGCAGCTGCTGTTGCAGCCCCTCTGAGGCACCTAAGGCGAGCCTTGGGGTGAGTGACATGCATTCTGCTAACCCTGCTTTGTCTTGAAGGCTGGTGCTCTGAGCAGGGGGCAAAGCTGCCCGAGGAGACCGAAGGAAAGGTCACCAGAGCACGGCCACCACCACGACCATGGTGCGTCCGACGCACAGGCACGAACGCGCCGCAGAGCTGTGTGAGTACTCTTAAGTCGGCCCCTTATAACTTATAGCAGCCTGGTATAACTTGGCTGGCAGTGACAGTTTGGTATGGTATGCATGAGCACAGCTCTCCTCCTCCTCGTGTTAGCCCTTGTATTTATCACCTTGGCCTTCTGGTTGAGCTGTGGAGTGCGTTGGCGGTACTTGAAAAATGAGACTACAAAGAAAAGCAAAATCCCAATATAAACATGGGTTGCGTGTCTCACTCTTTTCATTATTTCATCTCTTGGTCTTCTGGATGTTTAGTATCCTGGTGTTCCGCAGGCCTGTAGCTCTGTGCTTATTCTTCACGGACAAGCCAGTGAGTTCTCAGCCCGCTCACTGCACACGCAGAACAAGTCGGGTGGGAAGCGGAGCGCCCGCGGGCCACCCTTCCTGCTACAAGGCAATTTGCAGAGGTGTTTAGATATCTACAAATAAACGCTGCCCTCGACCACCAGGTATGCAAGCAGACTGCACTCACGTCCTTCGCTGCTGCATTTTTGAAACTTCAAAATCTTTTCCAAATTGTATCTCACATGCTTAATCCTGTCCTATCCAAATACAGCTGCTGAAGCACATGCAATGATTTGATTTCATTAACTTAGGATCCCCCACGTCAGCAGAGACCATTTCCTGAATCCAAGCACTAGTGCACCCGGATGATCCTTCGAGGCCACCACGAGTGGAGGCAAAACCCTAAAAGAGTCCGTTGATTTGGCAGTGAAATGCCAAACCCCAAGTCGTGCAGTAATGTAATCTAGCACTTGTGTGCTAATTAATTCAAGTGATCTTCACAAATGCAATCCCACACTAACTGAAACGTGGACTTCCTCTCCTTTCCCTGAACACCAATTAAGAGAAAACGCATTAAATTTTTGTGTAGAAAATATATTTTCCCACCCCTGTGCTTAACTTCCAGCCACGCTAATTTCAACTATTTCCTACCAAGAATAACACTCGGATCAGCTCAGTAGTGCACAAGGATGTCAGGAACCCAAAGCTCTACCCTCTGAGCCCATATTCAGTGCTGCTGCCAGCGAGAACATCTCCCAGGAGCCATGGACATGCCCCGCAGTGCCAGCTGAGCGCTTGTGCCCCGTGCATTTACAGGATCACGGGAGGTGCTCTCCAAGTGCTCACACTTTTAAGTGTTTTTTTTTTTTCTTTTTTAAACTGAGTCTGTGGAAACCAAGAGAAAGCTTCCTAGCTAAGAACAATTTAGCACTTACTGTGGGAGGGTTTTTTAATAAAATGCAGCAGAACTCATTAGCACCGTACCTCATCCTTCAGAAGAACACGCGCTGGCCCTCTACTTCTGTCATTAAAACACTTCTTATTTTAAGAAGCGATTTTTACACAGGTTGATATTGCTGGTTTATTCCTGGAAGCAGATCACAGACAAAACACCTGGATCATGTGGCATCCTCCACCAGGGCAGGCTGCTGCAAAGCCACTTCTTGGGCATTTGCTAAAGCCCTTTGCAGGCTGCAGATCACTCTGTCCCTTCTGGTCAAATCAGGTGACCAAGATTCAAAGAGCTTGAATCTTTAGCAACCCAGAATTTGCAGCCCATGAAGTCTGCAGCCCACCTGGAAATAAGCAACCTAAAACCAGATGCAGGTTTAAACCTGAATTCCTCAAAATTCTGGAAAAAAAAAATACATTAGGGTTCATTTCTGGCTTCCATTGCAAGGGTACAGAAAGAAAGAACAAGAATGGCTAATCTGGGGGAAAAAAAGAAAAAGAAAAAGGAGGAAGGGGGTTCAAGATGAGTATGTGAGGAAGAACGACAGGCAAAAGGAGAAGGAGCCCACGCCGACTCCGGCATGCACCAGGAGCCCCTTGGTCATGTTTCTCAGCTGAAACTGTCTTTTTTGCTGACCTCAAAGAAGAGCTGGATAAAATATGAGCCACTCTAGCACAACAGGACTAGCTGAAGGCAGCAATGCAGGCTTAGGCTTGCCTTTATGGATATCTAAAGGACTCAACTAAGAGATTAAAAATGAAAGTGATGGATTTTAAATATATATCCAGTGTTGTGAGGGAACTTTGGTACCTTGATGATCTTTACTGCCTTCTATCAGGGAAGGCATGCAGGGCATTTTCAATTACTTTAATTATGTGTCACAGTTATTGATGCACTAAACCCTGCCAGACTTTCCCCAACGTTATCTTCAATCGCTGGCGTTTGCTTATCTACCTTCCAAGTAAAACCATTTTCAGTTATTTTACTGGATAAAAAGGGAATGAAATATCGCTTTTAGATGGAATTTAGGAAGATAAAAAGCTCAATTTCCTCACTCATCATCATAAAATAATTATCACACTGGCATTATTTACCTTTGTAAAACTTTAAAAGCCTTTCTGGAGTAACACTAGGAGTAAAGTCCCGGCAGGTTCTTCAACACTATGAAACCAAGAAATCAGTGAGATCAAGGCCCGAAGAAAACCAAGGTAAAACTGCCTCTGCTACCAATGCACACTTTGCTCAGCAGCAAGGAGGACAGGAGAGAAACTGGCTCTATGAATTTCCTTAGCTGCCCTCTCTCTGCTGGCCTGCAAAACAAAGCAAAACAAAGCAAGAAAAAAGAAAGAGGCGGCCAGCAGTGTGAATAAGTAGAGACCCACAGCAGTCACCATGGTTTCTTTGACATTCATAGATAGGATTACCAGAGGGTGAAATGTCCCTCTCAGAGACGCTGTTGTAATGGCATCCAATGTATATGCACCTAGCCCATACATATGCACCCCGTTGTATATTATTAGGTTAGGTATCCACAAAACAAACTGCTTTGGCAATAACTGCAGAGACTGAAAAGCAGCTGTGGGTTGCAGGGCCCCTGCCTGTGTCCCTTCAAACCAGCACAAAGGAAGAACTGGCTACATCCAAAGCTGCGGGCCGAGGGAGTTGCGCCTTTTGATACTGGGATCAATGTAACTTCTGCCAGCTCCCAGCAGGGACCCAAACTGCATCTCCTGAAAGAGCAGAGGGAGACCAGGGCCTCCAAGCACTGAAGATACAGCCAGGAGAAGACGGCAGCGTCAGTTCTGCAGCAGATGGGCTGAAGGACTTGGCCCTCCCTCCTTGGAGGTGTAATTTTCAGGACAGACTAGGAAATTAAGACAGAAAGAGGGATGGTTTTAGGTAGCAGTCAATAATGGAATATTTTGACTTTTTTTTCTTTTAAGAAAGACGAGTATTATTGCAGGAATTGGCTGTTTTAATACAGGATTGGATTCAAGCAGGTGATGCGGGACAGTCAGTGGGTGAGCTCCCTCGCTTCGCTGTATCAGACAAGTCCCTGCCCACCCAGGGGTCTCAGTGTCCCTGCTGCACCTGGGCACAGCCTGGCTGGCACTCTCCACAGGGAGCCCAGGCGCCTTCCAGGGAGGACTTTCAAAGGGAGCATCCCGCCTGATGGAAGCGGGACTGCTTGGAGCAGACTCTTCCTCCAACTTCTGCTTCTTCCATCAGCCAGCAAGCCTGCTCCCTCCAGGCCCTAAATGTTGCCTTTGTGCTTCCTTTCCTGAGAAAACACCACGATGCCGAATCCCACAGCGCTGCCACCCTGCTCTGCAAACACAGCCAAACGGAGAAGTCTACCGCTCCGACAGCCAGAATCCCCAATCCTGCCGCACTGCAGGGCCTATTTGTGTTGCCATCTCGAACACTCATGCGCCCATGTCTGTGCAACACAGCTTAGCTACAACACAGGCTCAGTCGCGTGTTCTGCTCGATGCCTCCCCTCTGTTGGTACCAGCACTGCATCCAGCAAGCGCATCAGGCCCAGCGTTGTCACAGCTAGAGCTAGGGCCTTTCCAAGGCTTTTCCAAGGGCCTTTCCAAAATAGCCCGGACTGTTGTGGTTCCCTGCCTCCATTCTGCACGGCTTAGTAAGGTGCAGGAGAATGGAAGGGCACCTGGACGGAGCCGGAGCCACCCACTGCTGCTGCTGCCTCCCTCACATTCACGTGCTGGCACCTCTGCTGCACGGGTCGATTTAAGAAATGATTTACCAGCATTAAAGAGGGCCACAGAGAGTATCAGGGGGAATCTTTCCATCAATATCTCTTTCTGTTAACAAATGAGTTGTTTTTTTTTTCTTTTAATGACTTCTTGAAGTCAATCAGCAAGGATGTTACAATTACCATGAAGCCGATTCAGCTCCCTGAGTCCACTGGGATTTTCCCAGACTTTATGGGCAGTTGGGGTACCACTGAATAGAACTGACTTTCAAACACCAAATCGTGGCTGAAGTTCTGATTTCTGCTGTTCTCTGACAATGTTAATTTGAGCAATTCCAACTAACAGAACAGCTACTTGCCTTTTACAAGTGAAGGGACCAAACAGGTTGCTCCAGATAGGCACGGTAGGGCAGGCACGCGGGTTTTCCTCGCCCTCCTCCACAGCAGCTCCCAGGAAAGCTGTGCCCTGAATGAAAAAAGAGAGTATTTTTCTATGATGTAGATCAGAGGACAACACCACAGAGCTCCTGAAGTTTACACAGCTGCATGGGACTGGATTTACTGTGCTGTTTTTTCCAAAACCAGCTATGAAATGATAACTGTGCCATCCTCCTTTGCACCGCAGAAGTTTAAGAGCCAAGAAGAGACACCCTGCAGGGTGGGTGCCCCAGCACCCAGCCCCATCACACACTCTATCATCACACACGTTACCCCAGCAGGTCGTTGCCTTTCCATGGGCACAGGGAAAGGGGAGACCTCCGTATTTCCTACAATCCTCCCCAATATTTCCCCTTAGCAGCAAATTGCTACGATTTGCAGCTCTCGACAGCAGCGCACTCGCCTCATGTGAGTGTTTCTCACCCAAAAAAGTTGCGAAATGCAGAGGGTCGGTGCGAGGCAGCTGCAAAGCACAGAACAGCAGCAGACCTAAGGAGCCAGGGCCAGGAGTGAAGCCCCAGCGACTGCGTGGTGCAGTTCAGCCCGTGGCCGTGAGGAGAACAGGCAGAGCTGGGTCCTTCCCAACACCCTGCAGGCTGCATTCCCACTTGGGATGTCACACATGGCCTGCGCTTGCCAAGAGGTCCTGCAGGTGAGTTAAATTCTACACGTTAGGTAAAATAGCTGAAAGTGTGCTGCACAGAAGGGAATTCAAGTCCATTCTGGCAAAAAGCACAGGTCTGTATTACCTAACTTGCATGAAAACTGTGGAGACCACGGCAAAAAAATATTGCACTGTATGTGTGTATATATATATATATATATATATATAGTGTGTATTATATATTTTTTTGCTTACAGATACGCATCAGGCAATATGTTTCTAGTAGCACATGGGTGTTATCACATAAAATAATGATTTTAAAAAAAAAAAACACTCATGATTCCAAGAGCTTGTGCCATTGTTTCCAGGCTTCCCAACAATCACTATGGTAATGTGAATTCTCCTGGGAGCTCTCAGCATTTCCCTGCAGTTGGAATTCGTGCTGGAGCCTGCTGGAGCTGACAAGGTAAGCATCTCCTCATCACATGTATTTCCTAATTGAGGAAAAATACTAAACTGTTGTCTGAAGCAGAAAAAAAATAAATGGAACTGGAGAACAAGTATATTCACTGGGGAACCAAAGAACTGCAGTAGGAACGAACACAGTGGCAAAAACAGCGTAGGAATTTGCAAGGGAAATAATTATGTCCGTGAAATAAAGAGTGAACAACTGATTGACACCACACTGAAGATCCACCGAAGAGAGGCAACGTATGAGCAAACACGAGCACCGTGGGGCACAAAGCCTGTGTAAAACCATTCGCAGGGGACCATTAATCATGTAAATAAATGCAAGGTACAGTTTGCAAAATTCAGTTGTGCATATATTTAGCTTACTTCTAATTAAGTGTAACGCTTAACTGCATACTTGAAAATAGCAATCCAGCCCCAGATTTATATTCCACGGGTGAAACCAGCTCTCGAGCGTTTCTTGAGCAGCAATGCTCTGCCTTGGTGGTTACAGTATGTTCAAGCCATGCAGGAGGAACAGGCACTACCTTTTCGTTGGTATTAGAAATCAGGGTGCAAGACCATGAAAAGTAGGTACACCAAGTGGGAGGTGTGGAGCTCACTAAACGAATCCCTACCTTGGGTGCGCTGCTGTTGGAATGAGCACTAGCAGTAATTACAAGTGGCTTTTAATTGTTATAGTTAGGCTTTTCACAGGCTTTTCCCCTAGTTTCCGTCCCACTGGCTGCTCCCAGGCTCTCCTAGCAGCAGACACCCTGTCTGCAAGGGCTCAGCTTTCCTGCTTATTTCATTTTGTGTGGTCAGTCACTTCTGTTTTAACACCCCCTGCCAACCCAGATGCATTTGAGGTCCTTTATCATGCACTGAATATTCTTCAGTGCTCTTATGTCCTTTTTATTTCTCCTAGCTTTATTAGGTGCCTGTTGCAACTGCATATTTTACCCTGAGGAGTTTCAATCATTTATGAACACAGAACAGTTGCTGGGTTTCACAGTATATGGTTTCCATTCACCACCTAAACGGCTGCGAACATGAACAGAATAATCCATGCTCAATTTTCCAAGTGCTTTTGGAGATAGCGTCTGAGTTCACAGATTGCCCATTCCCATCCTCAATCATCAGCTTAGGAGAGTTTTATGTTTTGTAAGAAAAACTGAGCGAGGTGGTAGGAGCTACAGACTCCACGTAAGCCCTCACTTTGCTAAACCAACCTCTCTCTTTAAAAAAAAATCGAATATTACAAAAAAATGGGGCTACCCTCCAGTGACTTTGAACATATCTGTATTCTCCTCTCCAATAAGCCAACAGCTTGGAGGCTTCTCGGGGATGTTGTGGTTTTGATGCCCTCATCAGGACTGTGAAGCTACTTGAAAGGGAAATTTTGAGGCACTTCCTTGCACTGACACGCAGCTGCGCACATCAAAACCGCAAATGGTTTTAGCAGGACCATTCACGGGAGCAGCTGCTGATAAATTTAAGAAAAGAGTTCCTAATAGCTTGTGATCCGCTGATCTTTCTCTTGAAAAGCTGCCAAAATTTCACTCCCATGAATGATGATAGGCAATTGCAGCCTCTGTCTTGAAACAGGTAGGCCAAGCGATCCCAAGAGGTAGGGTCTGGTTTAGGCTATTTTGTATGGGCTGGATGAATTAAAATACGGAACAAAATTTGCTCCTCCACCCGAGCAGCAGAGCCTGCACGCAGCCATGAAGCAGAAAATAAGGCAAGGTGATATGGCCCACATTAAAAATAGATAAACTCCGTTTATATGCGCTTGCTCTTAGCTTCACTACTTACCTCGGTATAAACCACCACAGCTGCCACCAATTGCACTGATAGTTGCATATCTGGCTCCTCGCTCGCTTTGCCAAAGCTCAGCATTCGGATTTCATTTCCTGTACGTCCCTGTAGGAAATGGGAAAGATAATGAGAGGTCTCGCAGCTCTGCACACCAACAGTCAGGATCAGATAGACTTAAACGCATCGCTCCTCAGGCAGGCACGGGCCTCTTGGAGGCAGATGTACACTGGAATGGCAGAGAAACACAGTGCACAGAATGGAAACAGGCCACAAAAGAGTCAGCCCACATCAGATATTCTCTTGCCAGATACTTTATATATTTACCCTCTTTAACAGGTAATGCTTCTTTCCGTTCTCCCGGTTCTGTGAAACTTTGGGATTTGGGGAAGCAAAGGATTGGCAACAGCCTTGGGGGTCAGTAATTTTGGGGTGGGAGAGCATGGAGGTAGGAATCTGATGGGAACCAACATGCTCCTTCCTGCCAAGCCCTCCTGAATGTGTCGGGGACTGAATCCCTGCTCCTGAAGGCACCTGTGGGTTTCTAGCTGGGTATTTGTCAGGGTAAGTGAAGAGTGAAGAGGGGAAGGGCGAAGAGAAGGGGAAAGGGTGACAGTTGAATCCAACTGGTTCTGCTGCTTTTTCTTTAATTTAAGCAGGAAAAAATAAATAAACTAACAATGCTTCTGCAACAAGCAAGGCGTGAAATATCCCACTGTCTCACAAACTGCTCCTTCTCCTGGAATTTACCAGCGAGCTGGAGACAGGAAAGGCTGCAGAGGGAATGCCAGGGAGCCACTGGCAGCTCCTGTCTTTATTCGGAGCTGGGAGAGGAGGCATCGGCCCCGCGGCAGGCGCTTTCCCTCCTGCACAGCCCCCGTGAGCTCGGCGCCAAGGCTCTCGATATTCCCTTGATAATCCCGATATTCCCTTGCCCACTGGTATTTCTCAAGCCCGTGTGGCTTGTATTATCAGTTCTCAATAGCTAATATTTCACTTCTAATCATCTCAGTGCCTTGCAATGAAAGCGTCGGTTTAATTTTATCCATCAGGGCACAAATGCCCGAGCACACGGCGTGGGCAGGACCCCGCGAGACGCCCTGCGTTCCTGCGGGGCTGCACTGCCCGGCCCTGCTGCTCCTCGCAGCCCCTTCTGCTGCGTTTTTTCTGTCCTGTTTAGTAAAACAGCGCTGCGAGCAAGCGACTCAGAGGCACGACATTAAATTAACTCTTTGTGCTGGAATAAAAGGCCCAGCTTACTGCAGCACCAAGCTGTTTACCCCTCTGAGCTCCCTGGCCAGGAAAGGCTTCCTTCCGAAACCCAAATATCTGAAGGTTACAGAAACGATGCTGCTATGCACGAAAAATAGGCTGCACTTAAAAAAAGGAAAACAAAATAAAGGAGCAGCCGACCCTCCTGTCCGGAGACATCACCAATTCCATCAGCAGAGGGATCCAGAGGAGCTATTTGCTCCAAGTAATTGGCTGCTTCTCCAAAGCGTTCACACATGGGTGATTCTGCTCTTCCTCCACCACCTCCGCTCTCGAAAACCCATCATTTGACTCGATGATCATCAGGGCAGCTGCAGAATGGATTATTGTTTGTATATAAAGTATCTGATCATGGCCTAAAATATTCCGCGCACACAAAAGTGATTTAAAAATATTTCATTTGGTCAGCAGCAAATATCTCCTCGGAATATAAACGGTGCCTACAGCTTTTTGTAATCTTATAAGTACAGTATTGCTTTTGCTCAGAAATGAAGTGTTGCAGTGGTAGACTAAAGGATTTGTCATTCTCCAGTGTTTCATTTTTATGGACCTCAGAAAGGTTCCCAGCAGTTGAGCTTCTTATCAAGCAGCTGCAGAAATATATGGCTTCATTTTAAAACTCACGGCTGTCTTGCGCCTCAAAGTTGCTTGCAACAATCACAGATTACTGTTCGTTATAATAAGGGCCAGCAGTCTGCTGGCCAAGAATAGCAGCCCAAGTACGTGGGAGTTTTAAATAATCACCTACAAAGCAGAGGACAAAGTTCTTTCTATAGCTGGGAATTAAATATTGTGGTGAAAAAAAGGGTTAGGAAGGAGAAATTAAGCTCTTCACTTATATGGTGCACACGGCTTTTTTTAGGTAAAAAAAAAAAGAAAAGGCACGTGACTACAAAGGGGATGTTAATGGTTGCAGCAGGCAAAAAGGGGATGGGGAAGGAAGGAAAAGTTAAACAAGATGGGTAAGGGTCGGGCAGGAGGCACGACAGCAAAGTGTAGAAATGCCAGCCTCCACCTCCAACGGGAAGAGATCCAACCCCACACCGAGCACGGGACTGCTGCAACTACAGGCTCGTGCTAAACGGGAGTTGAGGATTGCTGCTGTTCTATACGGCACTGGCCCCTAAAGAACACAGATGCAATAATTCCCAGGTTAACCTCCCCACAAACAGCTCTTAAAAGGAAGCATCAAGCTGCCAGGGCCCCATTTGAAAGCTGTTACTGCCTCTTCCCCGAGCAGAGCTGTCACGGCACTCAAACGCCAGCGTTTGATACATGAAACAGTTACGATCCGGGAGAAATTTCCCGGTTTAGCAGAGATTATTTCCAACAAAAGCTGTCCCAGTCTGCTACCGAGATTGCAGGTCGGGGTCATTCTTCTCTAGATTTATCCGTCCCGGCTTTTGAATTACAGACTGTCCAGCCCCTTGTTGTGCTGGCAGCCTGGCTCCGAGGGCTGGAGCTCAGCTTCCATCAAATGCAGGTATGGGCCACTTGATGCCTATTCTACGGCAAGAGATCGCTCCCGTGAAGCAAGGGCCTGCGTAAGAACCCGTTTCTCTTCCTCATCCTGCAATTATCCTTCGGTGTCTTCTCTCTAAAGAGCAAGAGATGAAATACAAGTTTAAAAGCACATCTGAAATTCTGGTCCTCTCTCTTGTGCTGCTCAGTAACTTTTCTCCCAGTTCAATATTTTTTTGCCACTTGCCACTAGGATGCTTGATGTTATTTATTCCTAAGGACTCCGATCTTTATTGCTGCTGGGAGGTAAGTCATTGCAGTATTGAATGCACTCTGGTTTTGGCAAAAACAAAGCATGCCTCTGCTTAGTTAAGTTTATTAGGTCTTTGATTTATATGGAAATAATGAACAGCAGAAGCTGATGCTGAAAAATATATCCTATCCAAAAGTCAATGGACATGGAAAAACCTGGACCAGTAAATGGTCAGCAAACCTCTCAGATCCCCTTTTTCTCCATGAAACTTTCAGAAATACAACACTATGGGTTTTTTTTTTTTTTTTCCTTTAGACCCGGTGGGTTTTGCTGGTGCAGTTTTAGATCTGCACATTTTAGCAGTTTTCTGGACTACTGTCGTATCTGACATTAGCCCAAAGCGAAGAGGACTGACAGGAACGCCAAGCCTGGGTAGGCGCTGGTCACCGTGGCCTTGTGAGAATTAACTGCCTGATTCCCCCCGACTAATTTAGCCTGGTTTGAGGGCAACAGGAATATTAGATTCAGAACATGCAGCTCATCAATGGAAACAGGTCTCCTTCCTGCAAGGAGGGCACCGGTACCACTCGAGAAAACCCTGCGCTGAGTTAGTTCAGTTCTCTGCACACCCTAGTGCCGCTAATCAGGTCGCGGACGGGCTCTGCAGACTCAGTGAGAGAAACTGCCGCTTGAATAGGACTTCCCAGGCTGTGAAACGAGCCAGGAAGCCGAGAGCCTCAGTGTCACTGATGCAGACAGCCCGTCCAGGAGGGACTTGGGGAGCACGGATTTATCCTGGGCGCTCCTGATCGCTATTCAGCAATACTGATGTACGGCCACTTCTGCCTTCTTCTTCCCTTCCATGTTTCCACTTCTAAAAATCACACATTTCTTCTTGTTGCTGTAAATTTAAGACACTGAAACAAAATATGACAAGCTCGATTTTTCTGGAAGACAGAAGAAGGCATAAAACCACTGCACGTAGCCAAAGGGCTTTGAATTCTTTTGGAAAGGAACACCTTTAAAAATTGACATTCTCTCCAATTGAGAAAATAAGCAGGAGCGGAGCATTTGAAATCTAAGCTCGCATATATGGGAAATCTCAAATTTTGGTTGCGACACGTAGCTGACAGTCAAAGGCCAAGATGTGCGAGCCAGTTGCCTAGGAAATGGCAGTTCTGCACCAGGCGTTCGCGGGGATGAATCACATCCTCAGGTCTCTTGAAAAGCTCCGACTGGTGTCGCAGCCACGTGTTTACCGAGGGCAGGGAACACCTCTTCCGACCTCGGCCAGAACTGCGGCACGTACAGCAACACCACCAGAGTATTATCTGCTCCTTTGGCTGCTTCGGCCCTGCATTATAGACAAGAGCATTAGGCACAATACAAAAATACCTCTCCAAAAGGATCTCTGTTGCTCCCAGTTCCATCCGGGCGCTTTCCTCTGCCTTTCCACCTGGAACGCAGCACATTTGTTCTCAGTTGGAAGCAAATCGCCGTGTTTTGTCAGGGAGACAAGACTGTTCAGCTAAGTGCAAAAACAATGAAGTAGTGGAACTTCAACTGCATCTTCGCTGTGAGCAGCTGCAGCTTGGTACTAGCAGGAGCCGGCAGTGGTAATTAAGTGGGGAAGCAGACAGCAGCATCGCTGCGCATCCGAGTGCTCTGGCTGTGGTTACCCACAAACACATAAATGTTTTTAACGTGTTTTGGTATGCGTGCTGGAGCTGGGACACAGGGGTGGCAGAGCACGGGGCTGCTATGGATTTTGCATGCGATTCTACATGCGATTCTGCACCCGTTTTGCACGGCTGTCTTCAGCAGCTTCAAGAGCACGGCTAATAGCTGGATGCTTCTGTTCTCTTTGGGCGAAAGCAGCCCCTCTGCAGAGCCGGGCGAGAGGAGGAGAGCGGCCTGGGCTGCTTCACCGCTCCCGGTACCCAAAGACCTTGTCAAGGTCCTCCAGTGAAGCACAAGTATTTTAATGTCAGCAAAAATACCAGGGCAGAAGGGAGGAGTACGTGAAAAGATGTCAACACGTCTTAAAACGCCAGAGCAACCAGCGAGGGGCCGTGCGCGTTTCCCTCCGCTTCCCATGTCACCCGTCAACCCCGTCGCTGAAGAACCACGTTCAGCCTCTCCCCGAGTTTATTTTCTCCCGGCTTTCCTCTGCCTTGCGGCCACAATGCCCGCGCGGCTCCGGGCACAGACCCGCAGCACGGTGTGTGCATTAAGGACGCCGACGCCGTGTGACAGGTTTCAGCAATACGGAGCGTTTTCTTTCCAGAATGCAAATCACTCGGCTGCGCTCGCTGACTACAAACTTGAAAGTTTTCTCACGTGGGTAGAAGAAAACCTGCTCTCTTTATTTCTTTTAACCGAGAAACCCTCAGCACGCTGACAAACAGGAAATATTGCAAGATTGACCTATTTTTGTTCCTCCAGATCCACAACTCTTCTTTAATTTCGGTTACCACAGAATCCCAGAGCAGCTGGGGTTGGCTTGGACCTCTGAGGATCATCTGGTGCGCAAGCAGGATCACCGAGAGCCACCGACCCACCCCTGCCAGCAGGACAAACTGCTGGACACCAGTGCAGCCACCACAGGGCACCCTCAAACCTGCTGCCGTCACCCAAGGGCCTGAATGCCACCACCCAGGTCATCCGGGTACAACGGCATTCCGTAAAAGCCAGCTACCAATGTCAAAATTGGAAACACTCATTCTGTTTGCGCCCATTTCTTTGCATTTCATAATGTACCCTGTCATCTCTGATTGTCACTGGCTTAAAATTACCCTTCGGATGGTATCTTACCCCTCAGGGAGCTGCGTGCTCCTTGCAAGACAGGAGACTCCCTGCATGCTGCTTTACCTTAAGCTCTCGGCCACTAGCGAGCAGGTTAACATGAGCGGCCAGAGCAGAGTTCGCTGCAAAGAAGGGTTTTAAAGATGAAAATCGCACGTTTTCTGCAGCCAAAGAACGCTGGGAGAGAACAAGATTAGGCGTTTAGCTACCCAGAAGAGTCCCAAAAGGTAATGACTTTGTGTAATCCATGGAAAAGGAAGATCTTCGTTTTTCTCATGAATATGACATGGGACTTTAACAGCCCCGCATTTGTCACTTTGATATGTGCATGGTCTCCCGAGCTGTCTAGCTGACAAAACCACCTCCATTAAAATACATTCTAAATAAAAAGCGACACAACAGTGCATTATTCTTAAGGCTGCTGTGTGTCAGATTTACAATAGAAATGTAATATAGTCCCAGACATACCTGTGAGTCACCATTAGCAGATGGGAACAAAGGAGATCATGCTACAGTATAATAATAATTCAGCAATATATTGTATCATTTTTCATTCTCCTGCATGTATTGTATTATCAGGATTTCTTCTGAGGAATGTAATTTGCTTCCCTATTATAGATAATTGGAATGTGTTTTATCTCAATGCAATGACCAGTCAAATGAAACACAGAAGGACATTAGAAAAAAAAAAAATCAAAGCACCTAAAAGGTTTTTCTCTCACTGCTGGTGGGCCTAATCTGCATTTGCCTTTTTTCTACTTGGCTGTCTTTATATATGCAATTTAAAATAACTCAGGCAATGCTTACTTACAGTTTTTATTGGATACGGCATGCCCTAGAAAGACAGAAGTAACAATGAAGGCAAGTCATGAATAAAAATTACAAAAAATATGAATGATCTGTAATGTCACCACAGCATGCTACGCTCCTCCAAAGAAATACGTCTCCTGCAAGAGAGGCATGTCTCAAATGTTAAAATGATTCACTGCATTACAGGGCGATTTGGACTGCTCTTTGCTGTCACACACACAGCTCTTCCTTCCTTCCTTCCTTCCTTCCTTCCTTCCTTCCTTCCTTCCTTCCTTCCTTCCTTCCTTCCTTCCTTCCTTCCTTCCTTCCTTCCTTCCTTCC
>VZSG01000667.1:365113-391958 GCA_013398315.1 Nothoprocta pentlandii
TGCAGAATCCCACCTTATTTTTCTTATTTTGCATTTCTTCTAATACATGTCTGGCACGGGACATTATTTTTGCCTTTTATGATCCCTAGAAACCAGCAACCATTAAGCCCTCTGTGAGCCACTGCCCTATTTACAGAAGCCTGAAACTTCAACAGCTCAGGAGAGGTCTCTTTAGCTTGAGGTAAATCCACAAAACTCACTTGGGTTTTGAAGAGGGCAAAATAAGACCTCACAGATTATGTGACGAGGTGGATCCTGTTCTCTAAAAAACCAACACATTGTAGCTATCCCTATTCTCTGCAAAAAAGGTAATACTTGTTATTTTTTTGATATCTCAGTATAATTGAATTACTAAGCGTGCAATCATTTAAATAAAGATATTACAAAATGATTGCAGCAACGAGAGCAAACCAATCTTTTCCAATCACCACTCTGTATAACAACAACATCCGCTGGCTTTTCCCCTCGGACTTAATGCAGCAAACTCGGACTAACAGGGAACAGCAGCCCGAGGACAGGAACGGAGCAGTCTGATCTGGGCAGCAAACTGAAATACTGATGCAGGAGAAATGACTGGTGCAAACTATTCCAATTAAAGGTAACAAAGGTTTTAAGGCTGTCAGCATTGCTTTTGCTGCAAATAATTGCAGCATTTAACGATTGTGGGTGACCAGACCTTCGGGTTTTCTCCCAGCCTTAATGAAAAAAAGCAAATGTAGCAGAGTGTTATCAGTATCATTTGCTCATTTCTAGGTTTCTGACCCCAAGTCATTGCCACTTGGTACTGAAGCTAATCTAAATGGCCCTTCCCAGAGGGCAGAAAGGCAGCGTGTGAGAGACCCTCGTGAGGCAACGGCCAGAGCCAGCCCACACCCTGCTCTTACAGCATGCAGCGGAGTATATCAGCCCTGATCAAACAATGCAGTGGAAGCGACAGTCCTCTAGAGCTTCAATTTGACTTGTCATTTGCTCTTTAGGCAAGTCCGCACTCCTAACACAGGCAGAATCTCTCTCTCTCGTCCTTTTCCAACTAAATCCTAATTATTTAAGCTTTGCTGTTACATCTCCAACTTCCACACTTGCCAAAATAACATTTTTTTGTCTTTTTTTTTATTTCAGAATTTCTCCTGCACTTAAATATTCACCTACATTTTCTCTGAAACCGTAGGTATTCTTTCACCTGTCTAATCAATGCAGCGCAAAACACACAGGGGAAATTAAACATCTGAGTAGTTGTTTTCTTTAGTGCTAGATGTAAACATACAACACTCGAACCGCGCCACTCCTTTGTACCTTGTCAGTCCGTCGTGTCAGGCTTTCAAACTAGCTGGGCTGCAAAATGCTTCCTCAGAGAATCGTTCTACTGCCCTAAAAACCACCGATATCACAGAGCTGGGCAAGAAAAAGCTCCTGCTTTTTTTGTAGTCTCTCACTCTTCCCAGCTATTATTTCATGCCCGACACCTCCGACAAGGACCGACTTGGCTCTTGGTATCTGCAAAGCAAGACATGGACAATATTGCTGTAGCCACTGCCTAGCTGGGCCACTATTTAACATTTTGAGGGGGTTATTTGGGATTTTTGTTTTTTTCTGGGTACGTGTTTATGGTCCCTGGTTTGCAACGCGAGGCGTGGGGTTGATGCAAAAGGCTCCGCGAGGCTGGGCAGCCTTTAGTGGTGTCGGGAGCAATCACTTTTCTCTCCTCGGGCTTATGGGACGGCACATTTTTATGAGATTAGCTGCTCAGCAAATTCCCCTTACTCAACACACGGCAAAGTACTGTCCTATAGAAAAATCAACTTTAATAGACACAATGGGGTCCAGATAGACAGCAAATGTAATATCGTAAGATATATAACTTATATTCCCTTTTGCCTACTCTTTTCTTCTGTTGAGGAAATGAAAAAAGTAAGTTGCAAAAATCTGAATAAACAAAGTGCCTCAGAAATCAAGCTGCACGCTGAAAATAGGGACCAAAATAAGGACCAAAATCTATATATGCTGAAAACTAAGGTCATTCAAGCCACTGCACCATGAGAATCAAAACACACTCTCGAAAGAGAGGCTCTCAGTAGTAAAGAAAGTGATAGTACACTCATCAACACAGAGTATTAATAATTCATAACAAAATATTGCAAAATCCATATATTTATTCCTAAATATTCTCTGATAGTTATCCTGGAGTTCACTAGTAGAAAAGGGCACACCTCTCAGCTGTAAAACTACTGGTTGGTCTCACAACAAAAACAGTAATTCACCTATCTGTGGAAGGGTTGAAAGAGGACATCACTGCTATTAAACTGCTGTTAACGTGTTAAGTCATCAGAAGAAAGGATAAACATCTAAAAAACGATTGCTGTTTTATCTGCCCCAAACAGACTTGGCTCTAAACCCCCCTGAGAAGTTTAACTTTAAAAGGAAAACTTGGAGACCTGTAACAGACTTGCTGTGGATTACCACGGGATCTTGAATTTCAGTCTTTCCAAAGGATGCAGCCCCTCCCAGTTCCAAGACTTTCACTTACTTTTTCATGACAAAAATTCACTTGAATCCAATCCTGATTTTGCCACCGTTGACGGAGAGGTATAAACCTCCCTGAAAAGCCTGAATCTTCACTTAAACAAATGCTGTTAGTGCTGGAAATCCCTCTCTCTGCTAGTGGAGACTGGCACTCCACTTTTCATATAACTAGTAATATGGTCAGCACGTTTGGGTTTACATTACAGATAGGCTTTTGGCTCAGGAAACAGGGGCAGCAAAGGACACCAGGACAAAGTAATGCCTGAGACCCCCACCACTGCCCTGGCCCCCCAAGCCACTGGTTGAACAACCTTCATAGCCACCGAGAATGAATCAGCTTTGGAGCAATGGTGCAGCAGGGCAAACAGGTTCGCAACGAAACGCAGGCACAAGCAAAGAAATAGGGAGCAGCAACATGAGCCTGAGACCATCATCTCTTAAACTGGACCTGAAACCAGATGAGGTGGAAGTCAAGAATAACGTGCTTGAAAGTCGCGACTGAAAGCCCAATAAAGCCACAACGGCACCTGTGTATGGCTCAGAGTATTCAGTGTGGCATTTCGAACACGGAAAGGAACACAGCTCCTTTTGGAGTGAGTGGCTGCAGTAAATTCAAATACCTACTCCATCTCCAATTCACCCCGCGACTAGCAGTGATTTTCTCTGCCCTAGATTCACGCCTTTAGTCACAATGGTTTTTGAGTTCTTGTCCTTTCAGTCTGGTGATGGAGCTTCCCTGCACGATGGAGCAGAGCAAGAGCCTGAAGAACAGAATTTGCTCTAATGTCTTTAAAACCCAGGGTTTTCCAGAGCACTTTAAAAAATAATGAATTAGATGCCAGGAGTGCAGTGACCATAGGTAAATATAAAAGTCATTACGTGCTCAGCAGCAGTTCTCAGACTCTATAATAGCATGAACCACTACAACAAAACCTTATTTTGCAGTTCTGGCATTTGGGCTACGTGACATTTAGTCTGTGTGTCGTGTTCTTGACAAATCTGCCTCAATTGGATGGGCTATACTGCTATTTCAGCTATTTTTCTCCCCCTGTTTGCATTCCCAGCCATGTATATGTATTTGCTCTCTTTTGGGTGTTAGTCATCTTGGATATCTCCCTCATTACTGCTCCCCAAGACACAAATCATCTTTATTATTTCTCCAGCTTTCATTCGATACCATCCATTACATCTGACTAGTGTTGCCCCTGGTGTTTTCCTCCGTGCTTCGCACTAGATGGTTTTCCATTTGCTATTAAAATGACCTTGCCATTTGAAAGCACTTTGCAAATCTACTATTGACATTATCTGTTTGATCAATATGTTCTCGTAGGGCTTGATATGTGAACCCTTCCATTGCCAGCCTATTAATCAACATTCAGGATACTGCACTCCTCTCATACATGGATTCTTAATACTCCCCTTGGCACTGTGCTTCAGATCATCTCTTCTTATTGTATTTTGTTTTACAAAATTGTTGCTTTTTTTTTACATTTCTGCTTTTTAGAATTAAATAATGTGTTTGTTTTTTTTTTTTTTTCCTGCAAGCCTATGCAGTTTCCACCTGAGCAACACCAGCCTGCTGCTTTTTTCCCCTCATTGCAGTTGCGCTCTGCTTTAGATAATGTGCATGACAAAAACTCATCCCAAAGTCACTCCCAGGGTCTCAGTCGTGTGTCACGGTATTTGCAAAGTGTGTGCGAGCAAAGGGCAGCGCGTGCTGGGGACAAACCAGTGCCAACTGATTCCCCACCTGAGCTAGAGATCCCTCTGAGGTGCTCATTTAAAAGGCAGTCTCTGCAGCAAGTTAACATTTTGGAGACGTCAGCCTACTCGCAAATGTTAGTGCAGTTAGTCAATGGATTCAAAAGTTATTTAGTGCTAGTGGGAAAGCTATTTCCTTAGGAATGCAGGCTAAAACCTCTCTTTTGTTCCAGTTCTATGAAAACAAATGCTTATTTCATTCTTGTCTAGCTCTGCTTCATGAATCTGCCAGTGAACATCTGGAGCTGTAAGGACTTCAGCTGACCAGGCTCCCATCGAAGTTAGCATTAGGGGGGGATTGTTTTAAACCGATACAGGACTGACCTCATGACTAATTTTTTCCCATTTTAATCCCCAGGCATATTTTCCCCAGCTCAAATATCTTGAAGAAGCGCAAAGTTTGGTGACACAAACCCCGGGCTCTGCAGATGCCTCCGCAAAACTGATGAAGTTCCCCTGCTCTCCGTTTTTTTTTTTTTCCAGGATTGATTCCCCAAAGTTTTCTGTTCATTTTCACAGTCAAAGGTTACAGACTTCCCTCATTTCAAGGGCAAACAGCCCTTACTGCTTTTCTCAAGGATTCACAGGGTAATATTGTTTACCTTTTATACATTTTTGCACTGCTTCCTGTGGCGTTTGGATCATTTTCAGGCAGAGGGATTAGGTCTTTTTCCAGTTGTTCTACGTTGATTATTTTAATGTCATCCTCATTTTGCTCCATTTGTCTCGGCTAAACAGGATTCGATTCTGTCTTGGCTACAGCAATGTCACTTACTAATTAGGAGAATGTGGTTTTCCACATGCAACTTTTCCAGGATACTCCGATTTTCCAGGATACTCAGCCACAGCCTCACCACACCTTTTAACAGGGCTCTCCCGCTTTGCTCAACTCTGTTCCATTTAAAAACAAAAGGAAGGAACCTAAAGGAACATAACACAGTAATGTTCATTCTTGGTTGTTCAAATGCACTGTAGAAATTTTAATGAAGGGTTTTCTTTGTTTTTGGATTATCCGCATAACAAAATTTCATAAAACTAGTTAACTTTTTGCAGGGGATCTACGCACGTAAGAGCAGAGCTGCTGCAAGTCCAGCTTAAACAGGTTTTCGGCACCCTCTGAGGTCACTCATGTAAAATATTCACTTCTATAAAGAGAAGTTCAACTTTATCACTGGAGTGCAGAGAAGCTGAGAGTCTAACATTTGCAGTATTAGGATGCATTCGCTAGGTCTTTCAAATGCTTCCTGATTATATTAACTTTTATTAGCAGGCTGTGCTAAAGTTTGAAAAGTGGTAATTTTGGTGATCTACAGTAAGTGATTAAACGAGAAGAAAATCATGTTAAAAAAGCATTAAAAGGGAGAGTCATTCTTAACTGCAGAGCATGGGAAGCTGCAAGCAAATCTCCCATTAACAGTAAATACAGTAGATTAAAAAAAGAAAATCCTTCCCCATTTGTTCAAATAGCCTCGACGCGATTTCCTTGCATTAAGAAGGGCAGGAAGAGCCCAGGCTATTTTCTCTTCCTGGGCTTACTCGCTGCTGCTCACTTTTATGATTTTAATGCCATTAACACGAACCCTCCTTGAAATTTCCGATGCACCACGGATCTAAGCCTGTGTACACAATGAATGGCACTGGAGAGTTTATTAGCTGACAGAAAGAGTATTTAGGGAGGTAAACTGTGCCAAAGCGCTAAATGGATTGCTTTACAAAACTGACAGGAGAGTAATTTTAGTAGCTGAACAGGAGCTCCCAGGCTAAAGAAGTTCCCAACTGCAGAGACAACTCAGCGTTTTAAACCATGAGTACGTTCAGATGAAGCACAGAGGCAGCCTCTGAGGGAATATTAATTAGCAATCAGGTGCTTCAGGGCTGTTAAGCAGTTAGAGGTTTTCTCTGTCCGATCTTTCTGTCTTTGATTATTGCAGGTTTGCGGCGCGCTGCCCTGCAATCCACTGGGGGCTGCTTTTCCCGCAGCCCCTACGGTGCCGGCGTATCCCGCCCGGTACCAACCACAGCGACAAGCCCAAAGTTAGTGCTGACAGCTTTACACGCTGGAATAACACCCGAGCCCCTCTGGGGAGCAGTGCTATAATCTCACTAACGAGGAACTGAATCTAATGGTCACAGAGTAAAAGCAGGGAAAAAATTTTCCCATCTGCAGGGTCGGACCGGAGCAGATTTTTACATGCAGCAGGGGGAAAAGGAGAAGGGAGAGGAGAGGAGGAAAGAAATATTTTTGGATGTAATTGAGTGATATGGGACTGTGCTACTCCCTCACGCTGATCCGAAGGTTCCTCTGGTAGAGATGCTTGAGACTTTCTCCAACAAGACGTTTCCTTTTCAAAGGAAATACAAGGGCTTTAAGAGCTGGACTTGCCATGAAAATCCATGCCAGAATTTCAACAAGGAGGGGCCATGTGAACCACTGCTGATGAGAAGTCCAGGCTCTGCACGTTTGGGGCTTTCCTTCCCTCGTCCCCTTGAAAATGTCCCAGTTTTGCCTTTTTCGTGTGATGGGAAACATCACGGAAATCTGAAAGCCTCACCCCAAGGAGATCCTCAGTTCCTACATACTCCTTAGGCACCTTTGAAAACACCCGTTCTGCTTTTATTTTAATGCACAGTTGTGCTTAGCACATATTTTCAGACGAAATGAAAATCCCCTCTGCCAGCGAGCAAGGAAGCTGCAATTGCGAGCGAGACCCCCGCTCCCCGCGCGCCCTCAGAGGCGCCCCGAGTTTCACGCAAAACGAGTTTCCCAATAAAACCCCAATCAGCAGACAATCGTTCCAGCGCTGATTCTTGACGAGTCCTTTTACTGACAAGGGAAGATGACAAAAGAGAGTCCCCAAGTGTCAAAACAAGCCATCTGTTGCTGTGTGTTGCTTCGGACAATCAGGTATCATATAAGGGTTACTCTGGTTTCCAGCCTTTCGCTCCTGCAGGAATGTTCTGACAGTTCTTCTCCCATTACATTAATGGACGCACAAAATCAGTATTTTCTGAAGACAAAAGCCAACTTTACTCTTTAATTTTCTACTTATTCTTTGACATACATCCTTCAGTCTAATAACGGGGGGACGCGCAATTCTTAGAGCTAAAGATCACTGATTAGCTGGAATCGCCGTGAGGTTTCGGAATGGATAATGCGAGAATACGTTTTGTTTGCTTTGGAAGTACATTTTAAAAATTCAAATGATGAATTATTCTAAAGCACAGGCTTTCCCCAAATTCCCTGCAGTCCCTGCTGCCAAGCTATCCCATGCATATCACTCCTGGAAAAATTAACTCTACTTTCCTAGCACTGTTTTAGGGAAAAATACCCAACTGAACTCCCAAGGATCATTCACACAAGAGAAGCAAACTGCTGGAAATTCACAGGAATATGTATTAAATGCAAACTTAAACTCTGAGGTTCTCGTTTGGCTTTGTCCCCTTAACATCTGAACACAAAACAAGAGCATACACAAAAACAACAGCTCTGAAAGCCACCAGACCTGTATGAACACAGCCCGGATTCGCTCAGGTTATACCGCTTATGGGGATGGGATGAGTGTTACTATCTTTGCTTGTACCTTCCTCAGCTTGTAGACTAGCAGAATTTGTTTTTTATGAAGGGGTTCTTGGGCAAAGTCCTTCCTAAGGCTCCAAGAACGACCAGATATTTTCTTAGTGCTTCATAAGAACTTTCAGCTTTCAGCTTCAAGAAACGTGAACATTCATCACACCACGAACGACAGTTTTAACATCTCTCTCTAGATATGCAAGTGCATTCAGAAGAACAAGGGGTGCACCACAAGCAAATTACAGTTTACATGAGATAAAAACGGGAATAACCTTGCCTTTCAGGTAAAAGGTACACCTGTCCCTAAGCTTTCGGAGATTTGTCAGCATTTGTAGCATTTTTCCTGAAGAAAACGGGTGTATAAAACTACAGTCTTTGCAAGCAGAACAAGGCGGAGCAGTGTCCTCGGCAACACTGCCCTGTGCAGTGGGAGGAGAGATCCTTTCCTCTCCCTCTCCAACAAACGGGATTGATGTGCTGCTCTTCTAATACCACATGGGGATAAATACAGCATCACACCCACAGGAAAACTTGCCCCAGGGCTGATCCAGGCATCGTCCTCCCCCAATTCTTCCCTGAACGCCCCCAAATCCAAAACCTGCCTCTGCTGCAGGTTTAAAACCAAAAGCAAATTGCACAAGCTCTTTTATGTTATGACATGAAGACACTTGCTGCTTTGATTTTCAAAGGCTTCTTTTCTTTGACTTCATTTGTAATCTTGTAAAGTGGAACTGTTATGTTTTGTGGTCACGAATTTGCTTTGAGGGCATTGGTTACAGTTTGCTTTCATCCCCGACGCAGAACAGTTGCTCGCCCACCCTGAAACATCTGCTATCATCTGCTGTGTCTATTGAGCAGAGCTGTTAACATCAACGCAGACACAACAGCAATCTCACCTATGTTTAATTATACATACAAAAACATATATTTTTTCATCTCTTCTGAAGATTTTTTGGTGCATGGACTTGAAGAGACTCTCTGAAAGAAACTGATTGAAGTCCCAATGAAGGGCATTGGCTTGAGCCAGAAAAAATTGTGCTTACTTCCCCAACAAGGCAACATGAGATGAGGGAACAGGTAAACAGGACACCTCAGCCCTGAAAAGCCCCATAATTTACCTGACCTCTGAAAAATGTTCTTACTCCTAACTCCTGGAGACAAGAGCTGTGATCTGAAGACAGTTGGAAACCAGGAGATGGCAGGTCTACAACCCAGAGCTTTATCCCGGTAATTTAAGACTACAGACAGCTTTTTTGCTCAGGTTCTTCCCTCCTACACAGCCTTTTCCAAAAGATCATCTGGAGGATGGAGGGCTCCCACTGGAGAAATGGAGGGCTCCCACTGGAGGATGGAGGGAGCAGTGGAGGGCTCCCACTCGAGAAAAAAGACTACTCCAGGGAATTACATGCAAGTAAATAGATTTCAGCCCATTGGCAGATTAGGCTGACAAGATCCTTAGTCATCCTGGGCAGCAAACACGTGACTTACTCTTTCCCATCCCACACAAATTAAGATTTCAAGCCTCTTACTGAAGCAGGATGAGGCACAGAACTTTGGCAATGCCTCCTTTTTCTTTCTTCTTTTTTTTTTTTCCTTTTAATACCTCTCACCCCTATCACAGAGGACCTCTCTCGAAGGCCTGTGCTTCTTATTCCACTGCATGTAAATGAAATATTTCTAATGAGGGATTTGAACATGGATGATCCTTTTACCAAGCCAGTGCTAGGAATATCACCAGTTTTAAACCAGCCTCTGTGTTACAAAAGAATTGTAGTATCTACAAAGAACTGTAGTATCAAAACCAACAGGGAAAATAGAGACTTGAGATGCTCCTCATCATCCCCACCATGTAACACCAATGCCCCAGTGTGTGGCCGCTTTCTCTTCTCCAAAGTATGCTCAGGAGGTTGCAATTTGCCGTCCAGGAAATGCAGATCCCAAATATTATTACAGTCTGGGGCGCCTGGAATTTTAAATGAGAACTGAGGTCCCCAAATGAGGTCCCCAAACCTTAATGAGGTTAAATGGTCATTAAATTAATGAGGTTAAAAGGTCATTAAACCTTAATGACCTTAATTTAAACCTTAATGACCTTAAATGAGGTCCCCAAGCAGTGCTGCCAAGTGCCCTCCAGCCCCTACCCCTCGGCAGCTCCCTCCTGCACCAAGGGACAGTATCACCTGCACTAAACTCATGTTAGTTCTCAAACAGAAAAATACAGAAGTCAGAAGCCCTGACAAGGACCTGCCAAGCACCTCCGCCAACCACCTGCAGCACAAACAGTGCAGAGAAATTTTTGCACGAGGCCAAATTCAAGTTAAACTCAAGGCTCAGGTCCTTTGAAAGCCATCAAGTTGTAATTTAGGGGCATCCACTACCAGGAAACCTGCAGCACCCCAGCATAATGGCTTCACAACTTAATTAAATGGTCTGACTTTGCACCTCTGCTCTGTTTTTAATTGGGTCACTTCAGTTTCGGGTTATTTTGCTACTCCTTTGTCCAGCTCAGTGAAGAACCCTCAGGCCATTGACTAGCTTCCCCTTTTCTGCCATAATCATTTCAAAGAGGAGCTCAGGAAAGTGAGAGAACAATTTCCACCCCAAGGCACGCTTCTACTAGCCATCTATCACAAACAGAGCTGTTCTCTAGCCCTGCTGAGTTTGCCTGTATTTTCCTTAAAATCAGATAACCGGAACAACTCACAATGTAAAGCTTTCCCATATAGAAAATTGAGCAGGGTTAACATCAATTAAATACAGATTTCAACATGAAGAATAGTGAATCTCACTGCAATCTCTTTAACAGAGAAGTGAAGAGGTTTATTCGCTTCAAGCGTCTTAGCACGCATCTCAGTTCATCTCTGGCTGCTCTATGAAACAAACTTCATTAGAGGTCACAGAGTGCCACCAGAGGAGACCACAGGCAAACCCTAAAAACATTTATACCTCAGAAAGGCAAAATTCATGTCTCGTTTGATTGCATTACATGGGCAGAACTTCATCATTACGCACTGTGGGCAATCACAGGCAACCACCAAGGACTGCTTGGAGGAAGACAAGCAGCAGCACTTCAGCCCACGGCCTCTCAGTCCCGCGTGAGACACCCAAGGTGTTGCAACCAGGTGGGGAGATGGGGAGAAGGAGCCTGCAATAGCGCAGGAAAAGCTGCAGAATAATTTGGAGATGAAATGCAGACAATGCATTTGTGCCTATAAAACTGGGGAGAAAAGGGTGTCCGCTGCTCTGCTACATTCATTGTTTTATGTGTTCTCTGCTGGGTTCACCAGCAGAACGACAAGGGTACTACGGGCACTACAACTTAGCAGTATTTTTGATCACTATCTGACTCATTCCATCAGATCTTCATAGGGCATTTGCACAACAGCTTGGAAATCGTTCAAGTTTCAATCTGAGAAACTGGGCAGTGACAAGGGGGACAAGTCTTCAGGAGACAACAGCTCTGGGTGCGCTGTTAGAGTAGGCATGTGGTAGAAGGAAGTAATTTCCGTGTTTTAGTTAATTAGCAAAATGCGGGAAGATGCACCTTATTACCAAATAAACGTATTTTAAAAGTTATGCTGAGTATGCGTTTTTGCCAGGCCACCAAAATATCATGTGCCTTAAAGAATAAGCACTTAAAGAAAAATAGCCAGTTATTGAAAAAAAAGTTGAGCTACCTTCCTTTTTTTTTTTTTTCTTAAAATTGACCCGCAAAAACCTACTTTTCCTGCCTTTATGTACAAATTTTCAGCATAACTATATTTATCAGAGAGCCTTACAGCACAAATCACTTTTAAAACTGGCTGACCTTCTTAACAAACCTCAAGGACTTCATCGCATCCTCTCTGCATAGCAATCAAATTCTGCAGCTTATGCTCAACACTGGATTTCTACCTTAGTCTCTGCTTCAGAAATCTCAGTTCCTGGTGCAACGAATATAACGTACCACTGAAGATATGGAAGGAGGGGAAAAATCTCTCACCCTTTTCTTAACATCACTTCATTTTGAAAACTCTTCAGGCTGGATAACAGTCGTGACATCGTCTCCCCTCATCTTTATTAAAAATAAATAAATAAAAAATAAAAAAACAGAGCACAGAAGACCCCTCTGGCACCCGGAAAGCACTTGAGAGTTTTTTCCTTATGTTTTTTTCAGGGTGGTGGGCTTTTTATTTGTATACAAGGTTTTACAAAGGACAAATCTGCAGCTAACACAGCGGTGGAGCGACTGGCAGGTATCAGACAAGACAAAAGTAAGACCTTTCATTGTATCCAGCAGCTCTGCCAGACGTGTGGAATAAGGTAACTTTGATCTTGTTTTTCCACTCCGTGTATCTTTGGTAGCTCGTAATTCCTATCAACTTCTGAAGCCTCTTTAATGAAAACACGAGCTCCGTGCACAACAAAGGGAAGTGTGTGGAATACAGCCGCGGCTTCAATGGGGAAGAGGAAACCCTGCCACAAAGCACCAGCTGCTGCTTCACTTCAGACATTTCCACCACAAAGGCCGAGGTTTTATGGCCAAGAATCCAGATAGTTTAAGCCCCTGCTTTCCAAATAAATGCCCCCCGAAAGGCAGGCTGTAAAAACGAGTGTGCACAACAATCTGCTGGGGCCTTGGGTATCTCCAAAGGGATGACCACCCAGTTCCCAAGCCACATTCACCTGAGTGAAGTCATTTCTGAAACGCAGACCATTTCTCCGTGCTCTAACTTCAGCTTAGCGGAATTTTGCAAAGATTCAATAACTTAAGCTTAAGCAAATTGAAAGCAATGCACGAAAGCTCAGTGTCTTTACAAAACCAGTACCAGTCAGGCCATTGGGTTAGTTTTGCAGGGATGGCCGTTTTGTGGCGATAGCGAGGTTGGTTGGTTCTTCAAGACTACAACACAACAGTGCTTGTTTTCCCAGAAAAAGACTGTTAAAGATTGAGTTAAGGAAACTTGTGAAACAAATCACGAATGACTCCTACAAACCCATGCTCATAAAATGTCAACAATTATGAGTTATCCAGTATTTATCAACTCAGATGGAGCTCTGCAGCACAGGAGCTGATTTGATTTAGACCTTCGGAAGGTTTCATGAAAGTCTTCAAAAAATTGTCGTTAGTAAAATTTTAAAGGTGTTCCAAGTCATTTTTGTGTATCTATTTCTCTTTCAGGTGATTAGGACTATAGCATCGTTCAGCATGTATCCACAACAAACGCTTAGGACACTATGGATGCTTATGTTACAGTTTTCAGCCCTAATGAGACATTAGGGCAAGCTTCACTGCATTCAGTAAGTTGTCTCTATTTTTGGAAGCGCACTTATGAAACGCTCGCACAAAAACGTGTGGATTGTCCTACTCCTGGCTGTTCTCATAAAAGTTACTGGTCGCACAATTTTCTGCCATGTGATTTAAGCACCCCCCTGCTTACGGTTCAGTCACAAGTACACTCCAATAGGAAATTATCTTTCAGGTTATCCTAAAGGCTCACTTTTGTGCTTCTAATTCAGTGGAATCTGGGTTTTGGAGGTCACTTGTTAGACCCATGTGGCTACTTGGAATACATGGAAGAGAGGCAAGCTGAGAATTCATCTTCACGAGCTGTAATTGCAGAACAAAGGAAGGAAAAACATTAAATTGATCCTAATTTTCCAGCAAGACTTTTTCCTTGGTATGTGAAGCTGAATTTAACCGACAGATATTTGGTGCAAGATGTATTTCACCTCCCTTGCATTTCAACATCAGCTGCTTAAGGGAAAGATGCTTTAGCTCCCCGGTGCTTTAATGATCATGTAGCATAAATATGAAGGCCTCCTCGCACTCCCCATCACAGTATTAAATATCTGCTATGCAAACCCGCGGGGCTCACAAGCCCGCGTTTGAAATCACAGCTCTGCCTTGAAGACTCCCAACAAGCTCTTCCACTCGGCTTTTGATGTCTTTCACACTTGATGAAGGCTCTGGGTGAAACCTCCAAAAACCCTCCTCTGGAACTGTAACAGCCTCGCAGAGAGAAGCTGCTTTCATGTTCCTGCCTCCTTTACACTTATGTTTATGCCTCTCCAGCTGTAGGAATATTGCTGATTCCTCTTTGAATTCATTTGTATTGTTTTTTGTTTTTTTTTTTTTTATTTTCCCTAGCTTCATTTTGGACAGGAGGACAGAAGCAAAGGGAGAACACCTTACCTCTGTAATCAAAAGTTTACCAAGTGTGTTAGGCTATTCCAGACTTAAGCCAAAGCTGACAATTCCCACAGCATTAAAGAATTACCTCTAGCATAATGAATAACCTTAGTGAGAAAAGTTTTATTGCCCTTCTTTTTACTGAATCTTGTTGAGATGTACTATAGCAATAAAAGCTACATAAAAATAAAAGATCAGGCAGATCCACAAATTTTCTGGAGAGCAATATACCTACAAGGCCCCTGAATTCCTGCATGTAAATTCTTCCACATCACAAGCTAAATTAAAGGTGAAGTCCCATGCAGAATTAGCCTTAGAACAACTTAGGCTGAAATAAGAGAGGATCTACCAGAATTTCATGGGATGAAATTCATGAATATGAGAACTATTTTGAAGCGTGCAACTAAAATTATGTTCTTGGACCCTCGAAAGTATTTTGCATGTTAAAAAGCTACATGAAAACCTACAGTGATGAAGGTAAATGCCGGAACTCAGAATCTAACACTATCAAAACTCTCAGCTCCTTGTGTAACCTTAGGATGGTCCTTGCAAACTTACTGCAGTAGGAAGAAATCTTTAATTACATCATCAATGTTTTTCATCCAACACACCGACTTCCTAACGAATGCCACAAAACGGAGGCCACAACAGGCGGGAGGCTGGAGAAGTGCCTCCTTGTTCATCTTCTTGGCTCTTGAAAAAAGAAAAAAGGAGGGTTGGGGACCCAAATTCATACACCGCGAGGGTACAAAAGCACAAACGTTTCAAATGCAACACAACCAAACCGCTTTTTTGGGTTGTCAGTAAAACAAAGTCATGAAAACAAAGGTGGGAGAACAGTCTTAGCAGGGAGAGCTCTGTGTCTGTATTTCCGTTGACCTGATGCTCTAAACAAGCCTGGCTGGATTTCTAAACCATGTGAACGAAGGGCTAAAGCGACGGTCACAGCTGAAGTGTGAATGACCAGCTTAGACCAAGGGTTCTTAGATCTTAGTTCAAGATCTGCAGCTTGTTTGTTCCATCAATTCTTACTCCTGTTAATGTTAGAAACTGATTTCTTCCTCTGCCTCTTAATTTCTTTCTCCACTTTTATGTATTATTTACCACTATAAATATATTATTTAGCTCTATAGTTCTATTATTCACCCTGCAAAGCACCTGGAGCTACATTTTTTATATGAAAGCTGCTACACCAAGTTCTCCCGCACTGCATTCACCCTGTGCTGAATTTCTAATGTGCACAGGTGAGTTACAGTAATTGTGCTGCATACCAATGTGTGAAATGAAGGAACGGTTTGGGTGCTGCAAGGTGTTACCGGGACTGTAGGACCTGCGCTTAGGCGCCTATTGAAACTATTGTGCTTAGCTACTCAGGCAAATACCCAAATGTCAAAGACAGTTACCTAAAAAGAGCTGAAAGACAAAGAAGTAACAGGAGATTTGTTAAAATTACATTTAAACTTGTAAAAATTATATTTAGCTTTAGTTAAATCCTAAAAGCCTCTTTGTGGCCATAAATCAAATTTTCCAGGCAAAGTTTTAGGCCAAGTCTTTAGGCAAAGGGTTTTAGACTTCCCAGTGTCACTCTTTCCACTTCCCACCTGTCTCAAAAGCTCCTAAGGACACAGGAGAAAAGAACAAAAAATCTACTCCCTTTTCTGCCTGTCACTAAGCTACCACGGGAGGACTGGGAGGGATTATCTGACTGGCAGGCTTCCAGGCAGGCAACTCGCTTTCACAACCTGCACGCTGGTGGGGCAAAACGAAGGTGTTGTTCTCCTGGACCACAACCAACCCGGGAAGCAAATGCAGAAGAGAAAATGTGCAGATGGAACAGAAACCTGGCGGGGTGGCAGGACCAGCCTCCAGCTGAGCGCGGGGGTGAAGGGAGGCAAAGTGCAGTGGTAAAACACAGCCGAGTCTTGAGCTGCAAACCCCTAGAGCTGCTGAGCCAGGCACTCCCAGCTGCTTCGTGTTCCCGGACGACCCGAGGACCCTGAATCGAAGGAAACTGCCCATGGAGCTTGGCGCAGGCCTGCCAGAAAGGATTGCTGCAGAGACACGAGACGAAAGATTTGCAAGAAACTGATAACAGGGCTGTGAAATGGCAAACACCAGAGAAAAGATTCAGGGGATGAGAGCAAAGACCTTGGAGAGCAGTTGAAAGAGATTGCCAGGAGCACCATAAGGACCAGTTCTGACCTCTAGCTGTATAATTCTACCCAGTAATTCGTCCATCAACCCCAATCTCTTCCGGTAGAAATAACTGGCTGTCCTTCTAAAAGCACGCTGCAATAGGGACATT
Source organism: Nothoprocta pentlandii (assembly GCA_013398315.1). NCBI lineage: Eukaryota > Metazoa > Chordata > Aves > Tinamiformes > Tinamidae > Nothoprocta > Nothoprocta pentlandii. The sequence goes on from VZSG01000667.1 coordinate 381,443, forward strand.
AACTTCTGCAGTGCTTGGGCTAGTTTCAATCGCTATTTATTTTCACTCTTAAGAGATATGCACCTAGCTCCCTGTGAATGTGCCCAGCTTTGATACCTGGGCATCTGATCTTGCTAAACTCTTGTCAATTAAGGTAACAAAGTTCTTCCAGCAATGTCCATTTCATAGGTATATTTTAGCAGAGCAACCAATATCAGGTTCCTCTTAGTACTGGACATTGAACTGCTGAGACACAGAGTTTACAGTGGAGTTACGATATTCCATATAGCAGGAATATTCAACTTCAGCACCAGAGAGGTGAGGAACAACAGAACAGAGGAATCATATAGTGAAAATGGGAATAAAAACTAGCCTTATCTTCAATCATTTAAAAAAAGGGGGACTGCAACTCCATGCAAAATAACTGACCCATACAAACCTCCGAAAATTGATTTAATTACAAGCTAACGACATAATGCGTTGCTGGATGAGGGTGTTTTCTGGCCCAGGCTACCAGCAAAGAGTCAAGCAATACGTGGAGTGCTACAGAAGGGATGATGGATGGGTATTCGGAGCACAGCCCTGTCTCTCCTCTTTGTGGAGTTCCATTAAACTGAAAGAGCTGACAGACATTTATTTCACCACTAAATATCAAAAGCTTTTGCCTCACTATTTTATAGTTTTGCATGTTGTCAGCACTTTGACTGGCAGCTTTTTGCATTTTAATGCTGTCATTGTATAAACTGCACATATAGATTGATTTTATATACAGCATCCATCTCCCCTTGTTAGAGGCTACAGCTGTTCCTGTACTGCGGCATCATTCCCTAACTTGCAAAAATAAAATATTTAATGCATTTATTGCTCTGTTTATATCATAACAATTACAGGCAAAATACCTCCATAAATCCCATTTTCGCCAATATTTGGTGACGACAAGTGAATGCAGGATTTGTGTCCTGAAGCCGTTATTTGGATAACGGCAGTGAGCAAGTGTACAGATTTCTACGTAAGTTCTGCAACAGACTTGGTAGAAATTGGGAATAAGAAGCATCCTCACTCCTCCCCTATCCCCTTCAAGGACTTCTCCTTCCAGCGGTGCTTCTAGACACCCTACCATTGGAAAAAATACCCTGTATCCTGCATTTCTTTTTCCAAGATCCTGTAACAGCAAGTTTATTCCGGGATTGTCCTGGTCCAACACACCTGTGTGGTCACCACGGCGCCTCTGCTGATTCAAGGTTTGTTTGCAGGCCAGGAAAGCACCAGGCAACAAGAGATCTTGGGGTGCCTGTGGAACAGAGCTGCCTTTTGAGCTGACAGCATTACACAGTGCCTGCTTCCTTATTGTCCCAATTACTACAAAGAGATGTACAATACTAGAAATTAAAAAGGGTGTAACTGGTTTTGGTACTAGCACCCCAACCTCTTGTTAGAAATAGTGACGACACAGAAACAGGTCATATGCACAAGAGCCTATCAGATAAGGTTCCAAGTAAAGGGCAAGTGTGTCAAGAAATGCAGTAACCTACTGCTAGTTCTGAGACTGGAAAGTGAGAAAAGAAAGGAGGGAAGAGCCCTATTCTCCAGGTGCTCCAGAAGCGATTAAAGACAAATCACGGTGTCATAACTTTGGCCTCAGCAATTTTCCAGCCAGCTGCCAGCACTAAAGGGAGACACAAGCAGTAAAAGCGAATGGGACGAGAACGCTCCCACAAAATAAATAAATAACTTCACAAGATCACGCTTGAAAAAACACGTGGTTTTACGTTTTTAGTACGTGAAGTTTACCCAAAAGTAGGTATGCACAGACCTGGACAGAGATGGCTTAGGCAGGGAGGAGAGAATGGCATCTACATTTTTTTGTTAAGACCAATATTTAAACGTATTTGGAATATATTGTTTTTCTTTCTGTTACTATAGGAAACGGTCCAATTAAAAAGAAAAAATGGCAGAAATGCCTTATGGTAGAAAGAAATTTCAGACATTTAAGGAAAATAAATCAAACATGATTATTTTTCTTCAGAAAACTTTTCTAAAAAAGCTTTTGGGATGTCACCTAAATTCAGTTTGTTTCCAAATTTGGATTCTTTCAGCACCACAGGCAATCTCACCCAGTATATTCAATAACATTCATGCTATAGGAAAGCTGCATAGATAATGTGACAGTTATGTTTTCTATGTTTACTTGTTAATTTTCATTAGTTTGGTAATATAAGCACTGCTAGTAGTATGTTTTCCATTTTTGGCTATTCCCTATTGCTTCATTATGTGATTTTATGGTTTCCATTAATGAATCAAAATAAAATTTAAGCAATAGTATAAATGTAGGGAGGAACCATCTGCTTTGCCTTAATTACCAAAAAACTTTAATGCATCTATGTGTGCCTCTTTTGAATACCAATATTCTTATTTCTTTGTGCAAGCTGGCTGCTACCAAAAACATCAGAAAAATGCAGGGCTCTCCTATGATAAAGGGCATGGATCTGATCTAATTGCTCTTTATTTATTCAAGAAGTTCCAGTAAAATAAGGATCTCTACTATAAATATGCATTAATGCCTCAGTGAAACCACAAAGGCAAGCAAAGGTTTGCAGACTGTCCCACAGCCCTTAGTTTCACTGCATCTCCTCAGACTGCAAGATTTGAGACTGATGGCTCTTATTTCCAACCCGATCAAGCTAAGCATCAACTTCCCAAGTGCAGGGAAGAGGCAACCTAGGAATGTCTCGTGTCAAAACCAGACAGTGACAGATGGAGAAATCATGAGATTGGCACAGCTTTTTGGTTTGTTTTTTTTTTTTTTTTCCCAAAGACTATTTCTCTACAATCATCTAATGGCATTCTGTGGGCAAAACACAGTTTTCAATTCAATGGTAAAGGATAACTCAGAAGTCAGCATTAATTATGTGGCTTCCATAAAGAAAGAGCCTATGTGATCAAGCTCTAAGTTATCCACCTTTCAGCTCCAAAAGTCTATAGCCTGGCTGTACTGATTAGACAGTCTATGGGTAAAGGCAGCAAGATAAAATTAATATTTAAACTCAGATTCTCAGAATGCAAAAACTCTGCTCGTATTACATTTTTTCCCCATTCCACCTCCCTTTGATAAGGTCTTTTTAACTTCTTGCTTAAATATTATTTTGTGGACTTTTTTCCCTGCATAATACCTCTAATCTTGAAGGGCAAGAAAGCCTATTGAAATGCATTGAAGTGCATTAGCATGAAAAAATAATGAGTCCTTATAGCATTCTAATTTAGGAAGGTGCACCTGAATTACTTGCAACATCTGCTGTCAAAAAAGTGTACGCAGGTAGGAATCTCCTCAATAAAAATCTGATTTTCTCATTTCTGGCAAAAGGGTCCTAATGGGCTTTCCTGGGTTTAGTGTTACAGCATCCAAGTAGGAGCCATGAGTGAAAAGCTTTTGTGTTTTGCTCCTTTGCTTCACCCTCGCCTTTCTTTTCTAACAAGCAAAGAATTGCTTTGTTCTCCTCCCACGGAAACTGGCTCACTGCGAGGCTGCAAAGCTGGCCCACGACACCGTGTGTGGTGGAACAGATGTTATCGACACGCGGGAGGACTCTGAGCTGCATTTGCTGAGCATTTCTCCAGCAAGTCTTAACTTAGTCGAGTATTTGCTATGAAGCATTGAAATTACTATATTTTCACATCATCTGGAATAACGACTGATTTAAGACAGGGAACATACAAAGTCAAACTGGGGCCTGGCTTGCAGAGGAATACATCGTTCTGCTGTACCTAAACCAGAACAGCTGTTAGGTGGATCAAGCTGTGTTGACATATTTCTTCCAAGGCTGTGTCATGGGGCCATCACACATTCCTGCTTGGTTGTGGTGTCGGTTTTATTTCATTCTGTGAAAGAGTGTGAGACCATATGAAAAACTCCCATCCTAATTTTTCCTTCAGGTCTCCTTTTGGAGCCACATTTTCCGACGGCACAGAGCCAGCCCTCCTGAGCACCAAGAGGTTTATTATTAATGTCAGTTGAAAGGCCCAAAGTATTGTCAGTCAGGCTGCCACGTGGCTGAGACCTGGGTAGATCAGGCACAAGCACATCAGCAGAAGCACGGAGGGAAGCTAGCAGTTATTCTGGTCGGCATCTTCCAGGAGCAATTTCATTCCATAGAGCACCGTTGCTTGGAGAACTTCACACTTGCCAGTGGGATGGAGACATTGCAGATCGGGGAGGGCAAAATGACAAATATTGCTTTCTGCAAGTGAAAAAACAACAACAAAAAGGCACACCCTTGCACAAAGCAAGCAATGGGAAAATCAAAATACAGATTACCCTGGCCTGAGACCTGCCACAGCACAGCAGCAGCAGCAGCTATGTTTCCTTCGAGCTGCACAAGCATCGTTGCACCAGGACACGCTTCTGATCTGCGGCTGACCACTAGTGCTGGCACGTCATCCACCAACATGGTTCTCACGGGAGCTTTCACCATGGCACAGGGAATATTACCGGATTTCATCCCATTGCTGGGAAAGTTCAATAACGCACAAAGGTCAATGCTGGACTTGCAAAGCTAATTTTCTCAGTTGCACCAGGACCTCACGCTGCAATGGAGATCAAAAGGATCTCATTCCCTCGCTCCAGAGGAGAAACATCTCCCGTGCTAGTATGAGCCACAGTCTGGAGAGCTGATCAGTATTAATCAGGTGTGCCCCAGGAAGCTTATTGCGCTAGAAAAAAGGAAAACAAATAAATAAACAGGAACAACAACTGCTCCCAGAGCTGTTAAAGACCATTAGGAACAAACCCTGAAAGGTAGATGTCGGGATGAGCGAGAGTTAATGAATTCTTGTCTTCTGGCTCCAAGAAGAGAGAAACAAATGCAGCTACAGAAATAGAACAAGCACAGAGGACTCTCAGCTGCTAGAATTACAGGCTAATAGCAAGACTACAGCTAGCCAGACGGACAACATTAAAATTAAGGAGCTAACACTGAAAAGATTATTTTTTTAATTTACTCTCTACCCCTTTCTTCTCTGGATTGTGTTTGCTTCACAGAGTCCTGGTGCTGCCCATTGCCCACTCACACCTGTGATTTTTCCTGTGTGATTTTGCTGCCTAGGCCCTATCTGCCCAGCGCTTGTCTGGCGAATCCTCGCGCGCGCCAGCAGAGCCGCGTTTAATCAGCATTGCCTCCCAAAGAACCCAAGGCCGGAGCTGCAGCTCCTTGTACACAGGTGTCCCTGTCCCTACCCGGGCCTCCGGGTAAGGGAAACCACGTCTGAAACGACCTCATGTGAAGCATCCTGCTTTGTTGCAATAAAGGTTCCCTCCAAATTGCCTGTAAAAGCACTGTGGTACAATCTTCAAGGGCTTTATTTCAGTATCAGTGGGAAGGCATCTATTACAGTTTGGCTTCAAGTGGCAAAGGGCTTTGAAGGAATGTCCTGCACAAACAGTATTTCGCTTTGGAAAAGACACATAAATAACACAGTCACTACTCTTGACTTCAGACCTTCAGGTGGAGGTCAACGGTATCACAGAACAAGCCCTTGCTGTGGGCCCTTGGAGGCTGACCAAACACACACCCCGTCAAAGCACGAGGAGTGCTCTCAGAAGAAGGTAAGCGACCGTGCTGCGACCCACCCTTGGTGGCTTTTGCTGAGTAAAGAGCAGGTTATCCCAACACTTAGTATCTCTTCGTGCTTATTTAAATTCCGCTCAATCTCAGAAGAAAGGAAAAAGGTTTATTAAACCATAGAGGGGAAAATGCAATAATAGACTGGAACTGTGTGTCCTATTCACAGAAAGAATTGTTCTGCTTCTGAAAGAGAATCTCTCCAGACGTTTTCAAGACCACATTTTAGTTTAGCTTTTTATCTTTTGCTGCTTTGCCACTTGTCGTTTTTCTCTCCCTTTCAGGCCTCCCTGTTTTTTATCTCCCACTGAATAGCTGTTTGCTCGGCATTGTTTCCTCGACGTGGCCGGTGCACGCGCTGAGCTCGCTGCGGCAGCTTCAAGATCCACTCTGAACATATTTCACTCCGGGAAGGTCACATCAGGAGCATCCCTAATAAAAGGCCTATTTTGACTCACAGGGACCTAGTGTTTGATTTGGCTCCAAGAATTCTTGGCTGCCTTCTATAACTTTGTCACGAACCCTGAATTGCAAACTCTCCAGCGACTGCTGGGCATTCCTTCCCTGTTACTGCGGGGTCCAGAAAGATTGCACCTCCGTCTCCCCCGGGATGCTCCAGTGCTACTGTCATGTAGACAACATTCCTTACTTCCTGGCATCCAAAAGTCTCCAACAAGACTGGAAGGCTGAGCAATGACCCTTCTGCAAAGCAGTACTGGCTTTGGACCAAGATAAAGCCTAAGGCAGGTTCAGTATTTGTGGATATCACATCACAGGGCTAAGGCAGCTTTCGTGAATTAGGTTTTGTTTAGATTTTTTTCCCTCTCCTTTTACAACAACATTCAGAACCTGCAGTTCTGGTGTACAATAAAATCGAAGACATTTGTTTCCAAGCCTACAGCAGCAGCACTGACAGAGGCAGTGGGGGCTGCCACCACCCTCAGGCCCCCCAAGCGAAGCAAGTTCCTTTTGCCAAGGCTCCTGATCGTAGCAAACGAGGCAAATTGGATCACTGAATTACACAAAAGGACACACAGTCCCAGAAAGGATGTACGCTAAGCAAACTGAGGGACTGGAGCCGCTCGGTCTCTGCGGAGCCGCCACACCAGATGGTCGTTTGCCCGGATGACTCTTCACAAACAAATCCCCCCGGGACGCCCCACGTCGCGAGGCAGCCTGGGCAGCACCCCCAGCACTGACCCACGCAGCGCCCTGCCCAAGCCCAGCTCTGCTCTCCCTGCTCTGCTAGCCCCACACATCTGCTCTGCTGCATGACATAGGCCAGCACATTAATTACCAGGTCAGGGCCATATATCGCATGTAATTTGTGCTTCATCACTAATTTCTCTTTCTTCCCCTTGCCTGCTGGTGCTTCTGACTATACTCTGCTCAGGCCTCATAAATCAGGTATCTTAACCTTGCATAAAGGCTGTGGTGGGAGGCCGGTGTATTGAAATTAGCTCTTACAAAAACAGCTGATCATCCAGTAGACAGTAATAAACCATTTCTCTGCAACACGGGAGGCAAATGCACCTGCAGCCTCATGTCAGGCTGCTGGTGTAAAAGGTGACTTCTCCAGGAGCAAAAAATAAAATAAAATAAAATAAAAAAGGGAAATTTTGACCCTAATCTCTTACAGTTCCCCAAGATGACACTGTGCCTTTCCACAAAGCTGAGACACCTGCTCCAAACCCCAGCACACATTGCATCTTCATAGAGAACCTAAGTAAAACCAACTCCATGGCTGCTTGAAGGAAAACAAACCTGTTTCCTCAAGGATATTAAAAATTTGAAGTACGAAATTGGAGCCCCATCTTTCAAGAATATTCGTGGAGACCAGGACAAACACAAGATGCTTTTTCCAAACTGGGCATCAACTGCACTCACTTGGGATGCACTGATCCACATTCAAGCTGTTGCTCCAAATCAGAAATATGAAGTTTGGTTTCCCAAATCCTAGGCATATGTGATGATAATTGTTTTTTAAGAAAAACATTATCAACAGCCAACAGAATACTAAGGACGGGATACAAATCTCTGCGCATGCAGACTCTCTTGATTTGGAACATGATATTCCCAGAATGCCTGTGTTGAGAAGGAATAACTGGTTTCACACAAACATCTTGTATAAGAAAGGGAGAAAAAATATATAAAGCAGAAGTAGATCTTTTGGGTACCACTGGAAGGGATGCATTAGCAGGGCAAATAATAAGGTTTCAAATATATAGTCTCCCTGGAGCTTTAACTTCAAATTGAAGGCAGACACAAAGCAATCTTCCATCCTAAAAGTGAAAAAAACTGCATCATACGCTGTTTACCACTGTGGAATTTCCACCAAGACCATAAACACTAAAGCCTATTCCATTCCCTGTGGACATTAAAGGACTTGAGATGGTTTCTATGAGATACACACGCTCATCTCATTTATTGCCTCCGTTGAAAAGTCTTCCAGGCACAGAAAAGGTTTTGTGCACAAGGAAAGTGATTTTTCCTCCCCTCTCCCCTGATCACTGCAAGTCAGACTGCCAGGGCTGCGTAGGGCAGGCTGGCCTGTTGCTGGCCATAGGGTTCGATAAACAGAAGTTTTTGTCACTGGTAATATTTACCTGCTGCCCTCCAGAATTACTGTGGAATTCATTTAAAATAGGGCGAAGATTCAATTCTGCTGTGCTTCAGGTGTGTTATTTTGTATCCTGCTAAGCCTTCTATGCCAGCTGATGTTTCCAGATTGATTTAAGATATAGCTACAAGTTGTAAGGGCGTACAACAAGGCTAACGACAGCAACGCCTGCGCTAAGAGGGAAAACATTTATTATCTCCGGGCCCAAAACAGAAAGCACTGCTGTAAGCTCATCCGTGAGCATCCAACAAGCTGGGATTCAACACCCTGAGGTGTGGAGCTGATCAACATTCGGCTCAAAAGCCCGTATTCACCATCACGGTGAAATAACTCCCAATTTCCCATCATTTATTATTCACAAAGACTTCTCTTATAAGCAAAATTACCTGGAAATCAGTTTTCATAAGAGCTCTTAAATGAATAAAAAACGAGACCCTTCTTCACGGAGCAACCAATCTCGAGTTGCACGGTACAGAGACATACTCTTTCTTTATTCATGTTTCCTCTCAGAAAAACAGTGGTACTGCTCCCAAGTGGTGCACATTTAAAGGATAATATCTTATATTTTAATGTACACTCTTTTCCCTGCCTACTTCCTCCCAGGAGTACCAAACTCCATTATAACTAGCCTTTGCAAGCACTGATATACAAGAGCAAGGGATTTTATCTCATAAATAGGAAATAACAGCTGTAATTTATTTCCCCAAGAAGCCAGCTAGATCCTTTGGAGTAAACCTAGGATGACCACGACTTCATTGTACTAGAAAGCAGCTGAATTTCAGGCTTCTCTGAGGCGAAAATATCCACCTTTGATTAGAAGACACTGAAGCTTCAACTTCCTTGGGGAGGAAAAAACATATTTTAAGTCAGTCTGTAGTTCCTGAAGTACAAATACATTGTGAAAATAGATATATACTCCAAATCTAAGGATTCGGGTGAATGAAATGAACTCTAAAATTCACACATCAGCCTTTCTAGTCATGTTTCTTGCCCATAATTTCATAGATACAGCAGAGAAACAATTCAAGAGTTAATATAAACGATACAAACCTTATCCTGGTGCACTGAAAAGAAACACCTCTCAAAAGGATCAATACTTTTTGGCTTATGCTTTACTAACCTTTTCCACCACTGCCGTTGTTGCTATACACATTTCCCAGTCATGTCCAATGGCAAAAGGCAACTAAGTGTCACGAAACCCCCCGGTGAAGATGAGGCTTATAACTGATAGCCCACAAAGCCCGTCATTATCTCTGCTGTGAAACCCAGATGTCTCTCAGTTCCAATTACAGGAAACAAACATTAAAGAGAATTCTCTACTTTTGCCATTCGCAGGACTCAAGGAGCTCTCCAAGGGGCCTTCTGGGAGGTGAAGTAAAAGCAATGAGCACACTCAAACATTACAAAAAGTGTGCTGAGTTAGAAGTGGAGAGGGAGGATGGCAGCATGAAGCTCCCATCTCCGAGGGCAGCCCGTGGGGAGGACAGCAACACGAGGAGCCTAACTTTCCTCATTCCTCCTAACTTGGAAGGAACCAAGGGACTCACCAGGACAGCCTGAGGATCCCACGTAGGAGAACAAGGCAGGCTGGAGCTTCCTCAAAGCTGCCTTAGACCTCAAATTCTTACAGAGGTGTCCACGTTGAGCAGACTGATGTCTCAAAATCAGCTTCTTCTTCGTGAGGCCTGTCAGAGGAACTGGGGCTGCTTTTCAAAGCAGTAATTAAAGAAAATGGAGGAAAAGTGAAGTCGGCATATCAAGGAGTAGAGTCAGTCTAAGAACACCCTAATGGTCCTTCCTGAAGTCATGGCATTGATCTGCTGGGCACCACGGGCAAGCAAAAGCAAGACATAATGAAAAGCATTAAAAAGCCAAGCGCTCTTCCCAGCGGGCCTGCAACGGCACAAATCCCAGCGGGTTCGCCTGGCAGCGAGCCCCAGCACTGAGGGACGAGGTTACGGCCTCGGTCCCTGAGCCCCCCAGCCTCTGGCAGCAGATGCCGTGGGAACACCAGCTGCCCGTTACACCCGCAGCCAACAGCTCCCAGCACTGCCCAGCACGAGCACAGCACGGCGACTGTCAGGACAGAGCGGGCAAAGCATCTCTCCTGGGCACCTCTCTCCAGCTGCTGCATGTAAAAGCACTCCAATGGTTACAGCCTACAGTAGCATTTCAAATGTATATTTTTTTTCTTTCCTCCTATACCTTTTTTTTTTTTTTTTTTTTTTTTTTTTCCTTATTTACACTTTATTATTTTTTTCTTATTTTTTTTTTTTTTTTTTTTTTTTTTTTTTTTTTTTTT
>VZSG01000667.1:391970-417834 GCA_013398315.1 Nothoprocta pentlandii
TGAATCAGATAAAAACGCAGAGCATTAACTTCGGGTAACCAAACGGTTGTTCCTCTGACATTCTTTTGTGCCTGAACTCACACAAAGATTATGATGATTTGGTAGAATCAAGTCTCGGAGTTCAACACAAAGAAACAAGGCGAGCTAAGGAGGGACACTCTCAGCTATCTCTGTCGCTGACGGTAGAGCCAGCATTGCCATCAATACTCATGCAAGGACCTCTACTGTTTGCCACATCCATCATCATCATCATCATCATCATCATTCTCTGCATCTGACCAAAAAGGATAAGGGCAGTCAGCTTTACAGAGGCACAAAGATTCAGAGGCTTAAGCACCTCATTCCCCACAGACATTGAAATTCCCTCGTTCCCTTTCACACAGAAATACCCAAGCAAGTAGGCAGGGAGAAAAATATTCCAGGCGCCACGCGCAGGAGATGAGCTAAAGCTAAAGCGGCATCCCGAATGCTGCTGAGATAGGCAGTGATCAAAGCCTTCACTGAGCTTTACACCTCACCGTTTAAGCTTCCTACAGACCTGCCTAACAAGAATAAAGATGCACCTTATTTCACTTTAATTTGCAAGAGCGCGTGATACTTGACAAGAGTGAGTTTCATTATCGCTTTGCTTGGCATCTGACAAAAAGACATTAGTCTATTGAGCACTGACATCTTTTTTTTCTTTTCACTTTCTTAATCAAAGGAAGAAAGAGCGGAGTAAGTACTATTATTGAACAATGTCTGCAGATAGAAAGCACCTTAACAGACACATTAACAATATGAGACTGGTACTTAACAAGAGAGCCTTTGCTGAAATTATAGCTGTAGAGCAGTGTGACACAATTGATGATGGGTGGGCAAGACAGAGAGGGGAAAATGATGGATGATGTTCTCCAGCCCCTGTTCCTGCACGGAGCTGCACTTATAGGACTTGCTCGTCTGGTAGTTTTTATCATTTCTGTACCTCTTACAGGAAATATTCCTATTACATTATATTTTAGTACAATGCCTAGCTCTTTTCTTAACAAAATCACACTGACTCATGCTTACCTTGTAACTGAGTTCAACTGTTTCCTTGCTGCAGAACTCTCTCCCTATGCCCCCCGTCCTGTATTTATGCTTTAGCCTAAACGCTGCACGTCTCCTCTGACTTCTCAGCAATTTCTCAGCTTCGGTTATATCGATTCCTGCGAGGGAAGAGAGCAAAAGCTACAACATGAAAACCATTTGACTTTGTTTCCAAGAGCTGAGTCACCGAGGCAAACATCTTCATTCACCACGGCTGGGCTACACGTCTCAGACAAAATACCAGTGGCTGGTATTTTTTCCTCTCTTAAATACCTTTTAGCAACTACCAGTCATCTACACAATCACTGTTTAGCAATGTGCTACGTTGCTTTTCGACAGTGTTATTTTGAAAGCAGAATGCAATATAATACGAAAATAACTCTTTAAAGAGCTCAAGTATTGTCTGTTTGCACAGCTTCTGTTGTTACCAAAAATACATTGTTAAACTAATAAAGTTTGCAATCTTGCACTAGTTACACCCAATTTCTTCACTTTTTTTTTTTTTTTTTTACTGCAGGTGCACTATAGCAAGCATTTCTATGATTTCTACATCTCTTTTCGGTTAATAACTTTCCTTGCGTTGTGTTAACTGGATGAGAAACAGGAAGGATCTATGGAGAGAAGAGTGGAGGAGAGGAGACTGCACAACCTCTCTGGGCAGCCCGTTCTAGGGCTCTGTCACCCTCACAGCAGAAAAGTTCTTCTTCCTATGGAGATTAGCAACAGCCTAAATTATTCTTGTGCCACGTGTGCTTTTTAAAATTTAATGCAATTTTTTTTTTAAACCCGGAAAGTCATATAAGATTATAAAATTATAAGTATATATACAATAGCACAGTAGTATCCAAGGCGGTGGTCGCCCTTGGTACCGCGGCTCAGCGACGTGGAGGGACTACAGGTTCAGGTCGGCAAGGAGCGGTGACTGCTGCTCACCCATAAACTGAGAGGTGACAAAAAACAATAAGAATAAAGACAGGAATATGTATGAGAGCGCCCACCGGCTGCATGGGCGGCAGATCAAGGCCAAGGCCGCTCCTCCTCTCCAACCACCTTCCTTTTCCCACCCGCTGCTGTTTTCCTGCCCAAGCCCAACTGTGACAAAAAACCCAAAAAAGTTATATGGCCCTGTATGCCAAAGTACCTCCCTATCGCTCCCAAAGGTCATTTAATTCTTCGGAAAAGCTTTGAGTCCTCTAAATCCCTTTCCAAATGATTTTTTTTTCCTCCTTTCCTGTTAGGAAGTCTTAACCCCTTGTGATATTCCACCTGAACTTAATTATAAGCAACTTCATTATATCCTTCTGGTCAAAGTAGTAATAGACCTGTCCTTGGTCTGGGCTGTCCTTGTCACTGTCACGTTCAAAGGAAAACAGTTAAACAGCAAGAAGACATCCAAGTTTTTGCCTCTTAGTTGGAAATAATCCTTTGGCATGCTCCCAAAGCATTGAAACAGAAGAGGAAATCTTTCTTAACAGAGCCTTGCCATTTAATTGCGTTTAATTAATATTGCACGGTCCCCAGCTGATGCTGGTGGACAGCCAGTATGGTTCATTACGTTAACAACGTATTGATCTCCTCCCTCCTGCCGATGCTCAGCTCATCCAACACTAAACAAGTAACAACCACCATAAATCCCGAGTCTCCTTACGAGCCCTTCACCAGGAAACTCAGCAGAAGGAAACACTGTGCTCCTCTCTGTTTTTTCCTTTCTTTTAAGTAAGGAACGCGACTGAATTTTTCTCTCAATTGAAATACTGGTTCCTGCCTACTTCCATTTATTTAATTCCAAACCTAGAAACGGATGTGCTTATTTGCAATCTCCTTCCTTTCAACTGGAAAGAAAATCCCATCAGCTTAATCAAGCTAAGGGAAACAAGGTCAAGTGCAAAGAAGACCAAACAAGGATGATCATTTACAAATATATATGATCCAGCACTGAGGACAGCTTTATAAGCAGAACTCCCACATCTGCTCTGGGAAAGCTGCAATCCGCAATGCATATCATCATTTGGATGATTAAGATACAAAGCTCTGTGAACTCCTCGGGCATCTTGGTGGCTGCATCACAGAACATGCTAAAAATCTGTTCATTTTATGCATGCAGTCAGCTAAGAACCAGAAAATCTGCTTTCTGGCTCTGGGACTTGCAGTCACCTTAGTTTACTTTCACATGCATGCTAATAATCCTCGCGATAAAGAGCTACTGCTCCATATTTAAAAACCAGAAACTGAGAGCAAACCACAGCCAGGGAAACAAATTCCAGCCTTAATGTTTCTGTCTCCCTCCCCACCACACAAGTACTTGAACCTGTTCTTCACAGAGTTCTAGCTTCTTCTGAAGCTCTCAATTGCGTACACTGGTTTTCTCCCTAAATATCATCATTCGTATACCCAAGGTTTATGAACGAAAGAAAACTGTGAAGTGAAAGCAATCATTTTTCCCCTGCTTCAAGAGACTCAGCAGACTTGTAAATTAAAAACCTCTTGGGGCAGCCGGTACGTAAGGGCTTTATAGTTTAAATACTTTTCATCTGATGCCCACAAAAGACATGTTCTGCATCGACATGTCAAGCATTCAGAAGTCATCGGTGAGAAGCCCCCCATTTCTGAATCTTTAAAGTTCCCATTTTCGGCAGGTTTTCTTTCCAGCACACACCAGGGCCTGAAATCAAAAAGCAAAAGTTGCAAAATGATATGCCATCAGAACAAAGAGCTCTTTAGGTTGTCAAAAGCTTCCAAGAATAGGTGCATCCAACGCTCGGGGAGCTGGCAACACTTCAGTGCAGAGCTGCATATTTGCAAAGAAAGTAGAAAAGGAAGAAAATACCCCTAGATGAGAAGGTGGTAAGAGGAAAGGGCCGATGCTTTCAGAGAAGGCAGAGAAGAGTAATTTATACTGTCATCTAATTAGTTGTTGGGGAGAAAAACAAGTTCAACATAATGGTACAAGCTGGAGACCCGCCAAAAGGGATTTTTGTAGCATCGCGGAAAATCAGTGTATTTGTGCTTCTCAATCAGCTACGTACTTGCTTACCAAAAAGGCAGGATACAAGAATATCTTTCTTTTTCCATATTGTGCAATTATTTTGCACTGGGAAACAGCTGTGCAGTTGTTGATTGATGCCTATGTAGACTTTCTGTGTCCTAAGCAGCTGAGTCTATCCCATTTCAGTATAACGTAGCTAGTTTTTCAGCCTGCAGGATACTTACTACTTTAAAAAAATAAACCCTCTTTGGAGACTATTCAAAATATTTTAGCTGTCCTACTGAATACGGTAAGGCAAGATTCAAGAGGCCAGAAGCAGTTAAGAAGAAGCAAGAATGGATCAAGTGTGATTAGGGCATCAAAGCAACAGAGGAGAAGAAGGTCAAAACCACCCAAGGAATATTGCATGGCATCTCCAAACAGGCCACGGCAGCAGGAGGTGGAAGGCCAAGACTGGGAAGGTTGAAAGGGAGGTGGGAAGCAGATTGGACAGCGGAGACTATGTGCAAAGATCCAGGGAGGAGAGGAGGGATGAGGTGTCCTGAGCATGTCTGTGAGCAAACGAAAGGAGCTGGAAGCAAACGCAATGGTAGGGCCAGCAGACATCATTTACGTCCTAGCTTATACAAGTGGAAAAGATAAGAGCAGTTTATAGGATCCTGTTATTTGAATGTCTCAAGAAAGCCATACTGCATCAACACATCCCTTCTTGCCATAAACGTGACTGACATTATCCCTTGTGATGTCCACACAGCCTTTGCTATATCGCCAATGTTTTATGGAGGGATAAAGCTCATTTTCCCAGCTTTACATGCCAAAAAGGACCATTGAGCCTCAGTCCCCAGAAGGGCAGCATTACTAGTAAGGGTCACTGCTTTACGCCACGCTACGTAAGGAGAAACACCGACCGATAGACTGACCTAAGCAGAGGTGTGGCACAAAGCCTCACCATCCAGAAATGCCACTTTAAAACACACTTTAAAGATGTCGCACAGTTGCCGTGGCACCAGCACAGGGATTTCCACTGAGAAATTAAATATCTGCAATAAAGTATTTCTGCAGGAAGCCTGCCTGGGAAAACGTGCGTGCATTTGATTTTGTGGAAAAAGTGTTTAGAAGTAGTCCAGGCTTGCAAAAAAAATATATATATATATTGCCCCTCAGTGCAAGTCAGGTCAGCAAGAGCCCGAGTTATCCAGCATATAACAAGCGATGAGCCTTTATAATCCTGGCAGCAGCTTGGTTTTGTTCTTCTCCTGAGAGCGCCGGAGACGGGGCAGGGTTTAACACGCAGCCAGCTTTATTGGTTCCTGGAAGGAGAGATGATAGCACTGCAGCTCCCTCTCGGAAAAATGTTTTAAATGCTCACCGATTCTGAATGGCTTTGTTAGTCACTCGATCCCCGCAGGGTGAAAAAAGGGCATATTCTTCCCCTTTACTTACCCACAGCAGAAGAGCTTTTATTTTGAAGCTCCGCAAGGTTGCAACCTCCGTGTAACCCAATGAGGAACATTTTTGTCAGTCGTCGTTTTAATATGTACCGCCTACACTTTTAACCTTTACTATTAATTATTCATATAATAAAAGGTTCTGCACGCCAGTCCTTTAGTAATTTTTTTTCCAAGAAGAATGAGCTTATGAGATGTGAAATCCTAAAGGAGAACAGAAAAAGGCTCTTGCTCCCACTTCCACAAGGAAAATGCTACGGATGCTGCAACGCGTGCAAGTGCACATTATGAGGAAATCTCCTTATCATTAAGTAGGGATGTGTGCATACATATTTTATGTAGATATTTGTCCATCTTTCTCACAGTGGGATTGCTTAATGTTTTAAAATGCTCAGAAAATGCTTTAGAAAATAGATTCTCATTTTCGATGTAAATAGAAAACCGCAAATGAGGATGTTCTTTCAACATTATTTAAAATACCCTTTTTTTCCCTCTTTTTTTCAGGAAAGAGTTGCAAAGAAATGATTTTGACTCTGTCATGAGGAGCATAGGGTGCATTTTGGGTGCATTTTCAGATTTCTATGTAGAAGATTAGAGGCCCAAAGCCTGTGAAAGTTAATAGCTATTCCACAGTAAATCCTCTGCCACCAACTATAGTATTTGCTCCCAGTTACAGAATAAAAAGAACAGTAGGAGACCTCACAAACTTTGTAAGCTTCTTCAGATGAGCAGAATTGAGATATCATGAAAACACAAACTATTTAATGCTAACTACATATTTACACACAACACTGTAAGTCTTTTAGGATTTAGGAGCTTTAGTAGATTTAGTAGCTGTCAAATAACATTTTTTCCAGCACTTCCATCAACGTGTCCGCTCCAGCGTCGCTGGTGGCAGGCAGCCTTACCCCTTATCTAGGCCTGGGACATGCCTAGAAGGAGGCCTGGAAACTCATTTTAGGGTATCTACACAAGCAAACACAAACCGCTCTCCATCTATGCCAAAAAATTAGCTGACTATCACCAGGATTTCGGTGGTCTCCCCAAACTCAGGTGTATTTATTGGGGCGAACGAGCTGTCCTTTCTGACCAGCCATCAAATACAGCCCCACATCAGTCCACACCACCAGCACTGCCAAATGTAGTGGCTCAAATGGAGATGGAAAAAGGAAAAAAAAAGGCCTCTGGACATTAATTTTCCCTGTGACTGGCAGACTGCGCTTCCCACGTGCTTTACCACTTGTTTAGTTTTACTTTAGCGGTAAGCGTTTGGGACTTCTGAAGTGCCCGGCTGCACGGAGCCAGGCCGGGATGTTGCACTCCGCAGGCACTGCGTCTCATCTTCACGCATGTGGGCTCTTCCGAAGTGCCCTTCCAAAGCGCACGCCCCTCTTGGACCCCGTTCAGGGCTTTTGCCAGCACGCCTCTGCTTCACAGCAGCCGCGCAACAGTTTAGCCCTGATTTTCCTCTTCTTGCGACTCACTTCAGCGGCAACATTAGGTATTTCCTTCCTGTTAGAGAAAGATACTAAGATATCGGACTTTCCCAATCCTATTTGCTTTGAGTTTTCCCTTCCTTGCCACAGAATCCTTCTTGCATTGAGCACAAGGAAGAGCTGTGTCCATCCCCACCCCGTATAGTCAGGACAGGAGGACTTTGCAACAGACAGTGAAAATTACACCTCACACTTAGTGTTTTCTAAACTATTGCTTTTGCCTGATTCAGTTTTGTATGATGCAAAATAAATCTGTTCATACTGCAAAATGTCTGCACGGATTTATTGCAAATTTGGCAACCCTGCAGACCTCTAATCAGGAGAAAGCCATGTGGCCAGCTGGGCTATTTTGCTTTCTGGAGCTGATATCAGAGGGAACGTCACTGATACAGCTTGTCCACCACCTGGAACCACCTGGAAAGCAGAGCAGAAGGAAAACTAGCTCTGAAGCAAGATGCAGAGTCTTCTTTCCTCTATCCAGAATCTCTTTCCAGAAAATGCAATTGAGTCTGGACCCTCCCTGAACACCACAGGAGCAAAAAAGACCAGGATCTTTTCCTCTTCGTAACCCCAGCACTGTAGGCAGCTTTACCCCAGCCTCTTGCTCAAAACCTGTAATGACTTTCCCGCCAATTTAACTGATGGGTGTTCGTGTTTTAATTGCAACATTAGCAAGAAGTATGAGTGGATGTGGAGAGGACTGGGCAGCCAGCTGCAAAATCATATGGAAAATTAGAAGAATTGAGGCATAAAGTGATTCTACAAATCCCTGGCAAGAGGTGCAAGACGGTAGCAACCTTGCAATCAATTATTTAAGCCATCTTGCTAGAAAAGCAGTTGTGCTGCGGTAATAAAGATATATGTATAATGCACACAGCTCATCCAAAAGCAGCCAACTGTTCTTACTGGGTTCACAGAGCTGTCCAGATATCAGTGGGAGATGGGCAGGCCCTGCCTTCTCACATGAGCCCTTTAGTTAAAATACACATTGACCAACTGCAGCCTTCAACAGCTAAAGAAGCTGTTGGACCAGCCCTGCAGTTGGGACCAGCACCGCAGCAGTGATGACAGGGACTGCTTTGCAGGATACATCTAGTGGAACGTGAGGAGTCCAGAGCAGCCCCATATTTAGGAAGCAGGACCCCAATCCAAGCAATTTCCAACTCGAAGGAAAGAGAGCAAAAATGGACCATGTTCAGTAAAACCAGGCCACTTTGTAGAGGGGAGAGTTTGGGTTTACAGCACAACTTCTTAGCATCTTGGAGCGCCAAACGCTGAAAAGATGGAAGGGCTGATCTTCTTCAAACACATAACTCAGCTCCCAAAATATTTAACATATTCCACCAGCATAACAAGGTTTTAATACCCCTCTGAAGTTTCATTAAAGTGCTGCATTGGCCTTCTATGAATAATTAAACTATCATTTTGGTGGTAATTAACGGTAGAAAAGCAGCAAGTAAACAAACAGGCATGCACAGGCATCTCTGCAATTAATTTTTGATAAAAAGTGACCTTTTCAGCTAGTGAAATATAAAACTAAAAAAGAAAAAGAAACAGTAATTACACCTAACGCTAATGCAACCTTTACTATGGAAAGGGCAGCAACTAAAATGACCAGGCAAGTAGGAAACCACAGAGGCTTCTCTGCTAATGTATTTTTAGCCACATAGTTCAAGCAGCATGATGCAATAGGCCTAGAAAAGCATTAGTATACAATTTTCTAAGCAAAACTGTCCTAAAGGATAAGATCATACCAAATTAGGTCACATCCTAATTGCAATGGACTCTTTCCAATTACAGCTTTTTTAAAATCCAGATTGGAGCAGCCCGATATATTATTGAAAGTTCAACATATTGTTTCCCTATTTAAAACTGCCCTTTGATAAATTGAATTATTTTATTCCAGGACAGGGGACATGGAAGGAATACTGATCAAAACCTGTGTTTTTTAGTACTGAAAAGGCATGCAAGACAACTATTGAAGTCAGAAAAGTGTAAGTAAGTTCTTTCCACCTATTCCCATTTCCAAAATATTTATTAAGAAAAAGAATTAAGGTGTCTTAAATGAAAGCAGAAGTTATATTTTTATCTCCTTTAGAAATGCCTTACAAGAGATTCACATTTTTATGGGGAATTTACACCCCATAAAAGGAAAGAAAAGGAAAGAAAAGGAAAACCAATGGGGAAAAAATCCCATTTTTCAGCTGCTCTCATTGCAAAATTACTGCAAAATGAGACTTTTTCCTGGCTTACTGTCACCTCGCTTGTGTTGGAGCAGTTCTGAGCTCCAGTGTTCAGGCAGGTTCACGGCTCAAAGCCGGCACTTTCCTAATGGAACTGTTGAAATTTTGCTAGTAAAGTGACAGGAAAACATAACTTGAAGTTGCGAAGCCGGCTCTGCTGTGGAGAAAATCAATGCCATAATGAAGCGTTATCTGTCTTTACTGCTGGGATTTCTGTGTGGTGCCCATACACACAGGAGGCATCACTAGAGGGACACAGATTTCCTTCCACAGGCATCGCTCTGAAGAACCGCACGGTGCAAATAAAACCCAATGCTCACAAATGATGTTTTAACAGAAGATTATCTTATCTGCTCCAAAAAATACTTTTCAGCTTCCTAATATGACGCGATATTGTTTTTTTTTTAGTTTCCTCATATTTATATGCTTCCTCTTCACGCTGCAGTAATGCGAGGATTAAAGAGCGCGAGCCGCTTTTGCCCCCTTCAGACTATTTAACTTGCCCAAAATGCGAGCTGGAAGTGATTATTTTTGACAAGCCTTCACTCTGCCGGCTCCTGAGCGCTAGATAACCGCCCTGGCGAAATAAATGTCGATATACAATTTTTATGCATGACATTTCTCCCCGTCCAAATGAAGACGTCAGCAAGATCTGAACGCCTCAAGTTAGGACAGAGCAATTAAGCTTGGAGTTAGGGAGTTCGGCCGCCCAAAACACGCAGGACACATCCCGGGTGCGACGCGCGCGCAAAACTGGCACCCGCACACGTCACCCTACCCGTGTGGTGAGCATCTCTGGTCACACAGAGGGGTCCTGTGTGTTGTGTGCTCCCTGGGCAGAGGACCCGAGCTGCAGAGCGCCTTAATCGATATGTTAAATACATTATTTATGCCCGAGGAGTGGCCGTCCCAGGGAGCAAAATGAAAGCTTGAATAATTCAGCGCTCCTGTCTGCAACGCTCCCGGTAGCTGACCAGCAAGCACTAAAACGTGCCTTAAAAACCCACTTAAGGAGCTGCTGACTCGGGGACCCACCCGAGAGCCCACGGGAGCAGGACACAAGGAGGAGGCTGGAGCGGAGCGGGGCGCCGGGGCGCTCGTGTCCCCGTGGGCTGGTGAAGATAGGAGCGAGCAAAACGGCGCTGCCGGCGGCGGAGCCGAGTCGCGGCTCCCCGGGACCGCCGCAAGCAGCGCTGGCTGTTGGTGAACACTGCACCAAAACCCCCACTTTGGGCAGCAAATGAGGCTGCTGCCCCGGTCGATCCCCGAAGGAAAGCCGTCGCGCTCCCCGCCGCCTTCGCTGCTGGTCTTTCTGCCACGTGAGCGAGCGCCACGAGGGGAAAACCACAATGAAGATCCCTCTCCGGAGCAGTGGAACAAATCCCTGCCTCACCGCAGAGATCTGAGGGGAAAACCAGAAGCAAACACGAAAGGGAAAAAGAACGGAGCTGCACAAAATGAGGAACACATTAGGCAGAGCTGTCAAGAAAACGTAAGAACCTCTCCACTGGGTCTCATGCTTCCCCTCAAAAGGTTTCAAATGCAAAGATAATTCTAATTATGGCAATGTCTTGCTAACATGGCGCTGTTATAATTTAAGGATATTTTTCAAGATATGTTCG
Source organism: Nothoprocta pentlandii (assembly GCA_013398315.1). Lineage (NCBI taxonomy): Eukaryota > Metazoa > Chordata > Aves > Tinamiformes > Tinamidae > Nothoprocta > Nothoprocta pentlandii. Next base: position 402,834 of record VZSG01000667.1, read on the forward strand.
CTTTGGCATCACTGCTTCGCACAGCTCCCCGGCACGCTCGGGGGCACAACGTGACAGGGGAAAATCCACCTGCAGGTTGCTCATCCCGGGGGCCCAAAGGTGAGAGCGGCTGGGGCCGGTACCGCAGGACGAGTCACCCCCAAACACCAGCGAACACCCATTAAATTGCAGGATTTTGCATTAGATGTGAAGGGGACTGGCAGGCCGGCCATTTACCTTAGTGCTTTAGCAGTCATCTCACACAGTGCTGTTTATTAAGAGAGAGACATCCCGTTTATTTCTTTTTTATTTTATTTTGGTGGGCTAATCGCTGCCCGATTTGAAGCGCAGGTCGTATAAACCAAAAATGAGGTGAGGTTCAGGCACTGGCATGAGTGAGTGGCCCTCAGAAAAGGCCCTGCTGCAATGAAACAAGCTGAAAATGGGAATGTTTGCTCCTGGTTTTATCTCCAGGTTATCACATTGTCCTTCCGGCTCCCTAGAGCCCAGCTCCTACCCTCCCAGAGTCACTTTTTCCCCATCTTTCTCAGCCTCTCCTGCTGTGATCTCTGGTGTTTCGTGGCCTTCGTTGCATCCGGCCCGGAGCAAACCGGAGAGCTCAGGGACACGGCACGGCCGAGCACGGGCGCGAGAGCGGAGCTCCCTATGCAGGGAAAAGCGACCAAGAGCAGTTTCCGAAGCACGCCCGACCCCAAATCAATGCCAAGGAGGTAATTCATTTTTCTCCTTTCTGTTTCTTCTGTTTGGGAAACAATAGGATCCCAGAAAGTATCAATTTTGGGAGAATCAATACAGGTTTTCTACCTCACTGGCTTCTGAGAGCCTCCCCAGAAGGTTTTCTGGGCGGGCTGCGACGGCGATGCTTGCTCTGCAGAAAATGGGACTAATAGTGACTTCTGGATGCATTGAACTGCCATTTTATTTTATTTTATTTTATTTTATTTTATTTTATTTTATTTTATTTTATTTTATTCTATGCTATTCTATGCTATTCTATGCTATTCTATGCTATTCTATGCTATTCTATTTTTCCTGAGCAGAAAATCTCTGTTCTGCAAGGAAAAAAAAAAAAACAAAGTTATTTTTTCCCCTTTAATAAAACATTCCCAATGCAAACCAGCAGCCGTTCTGGCGTAATTCCTCCCAGACTGTGGCAAAAAGGGAGGAAATCCCACATTTACCAAAATCCCCAGGTTTAGGCTCTTTTTGGTGTCTCACATCCTGCTGCCCTATTGCCCCTGTCTGTGCTGGAGAAGTTTTAGCCTCTCCTAAAGCAGGGAGAGAAAGTTTGGGAGGAATCTTGCTGTTGAAGTTACCAGCAATGTATTTTATGGTCCCTGATTGTTGGAGCCTAGAAGCAAATAGTTGCAGGGATGCGTGGGGGTGGCAGGAGGAAAGATCAAACAGAGCTCCTCTCTCATTTCTAGACAAAACTTATTTGAAGCTATTGCATCAGAAGCCATTTATAACCAAGGTATCAGCTGCTCGCAGGCCTGTTTTCCAAAAGTTTCTAAAAGGACTGGGAACGTGCTTCATCATTAAACTCGCAGCACAAACCGGTGTCCTGCAGCAGAACTAAAGCTGCCTTAAATGGGTTTATTTCTTCGTACCTTACATTTTTGCAGTTCAAAACGCTCGTTCTGTGCCCCGCTTTTCTAGTCCGAGATGCCAGCTGAAGCTTCCATACAACATCTGACAGCAACGGGAAGGTTTTCCTTGGGACTGAATTTCTGAGTGCTCCCCATTTCCATTTTGGCATTGGTACAAGGCATTTGGATCTCTATTTTGGATCAGGATCTGCTCTGGAGCAGTTCAAGCCCTGGACTTGGTGCAAAGTCCCTCGGCGAATCAGTCCCCACCAACTCCGACGCCTTTGGGACCAGCTCGTCGGCCTCCACAGCACAGTTACACACATGAAAACCATCCTATCGCTACGTCCCAGCTCTGTTGATCCTTAAGCAGGTTTTACTTGACCCAAGGCAGCTTTTGGGAACTGTTACCTCTAATTCTGCCCCACAGCTTTGCAGAAAGGGTGATAGGACAGATCGCGCTTGCCGACCCAGCTCCTGCACCAAGGCGAATCCATCCCCTGAGCAGTTTAAACGTGACCTGTTTTGAGTAAAATAAGAGTAAAATGTCAGGTTAGGTATGTGCCTAAATAAAGGGAAAAAGGTCCTGCACAGCCCTTCCTCTCCCTCCTCCTCCTCCTCTGGCGGAGACCCAGCGACGTCCAGCCCAAGGAAAGGCCTCGCCGACAGGGGATTAGACTGAACTGCAGCGTTTGGGTTGAATGCAGATCTCCCTACATACAGCAGCCCAGACGCTAACGGGGAGAAATGAGCTCTAAACCATGGACTGTCAAAGGAAACTCCGTTCATTTTGGGAGGTGCCCCAGTCCTGCCCATCTGCACCGCCCCTTTCCACGGAATTAGCGCTGCATCAAATGCAACATCCCAAGATACTGAACATACTGCGGGCACTTACCCAAAATAATAAATCTTCTCAGTCCCACTGATTCAAACTGACTTATCATAATTCCAGCTTGATATTCAAACAAAACACTTGGATACAATAAAGTTCCCCTGTGTCATTTTAATTATCCCACTTCCAATGCTGTGCTCGAATGAGACCTTCCGTAACGCTAAAATGTCTTCAAAATTCATATAAAAATGGTTAGGGTCAATCTACAAAGGCAGTAAAACAAAATAAAGGCATATTTGTATTTGAAATCTTGTAACGATAGCAAAATACTCTGAGCTTGCTGACACAGGAGTCAACTCTGATCACGACCGTTCGCCTCTGTATGAGAGGCATGTGGAGCTGAACTGTGCCAGGGATAGCTCTGATAAGCAAATCCCACATCACATGCCCCGTCGAGAGCTAAAATACGCTGAGTATTGCATGTATATATGTAGGTATATATGTACACTGACATATGTCCTTTATGAGGGAAATAAAGGAGTCTGCGTGTGAGCTGCAGCCCTTCTGTGCCACTTCAGACACTGCTTTGTTCCCCTCCCTCCTCTGCAATGAAACACAGCTGAATTCAGCAAGTTAACGCAAAATAAGGCACAAATTTCACTGCACTTCCATGTTAAAGACTCGCACGCCGGGTTGTGACCTAGGCATTAAGAATGGTCAATGGGAGGGTGCAAGGCAGTTCTCTCTGCAGCCTCATGGAAAGGAGCGGAGGGTCTTACTGAAGCGCTTTGTATGCTGCACACTGCATAGCAAGATACCTGTAAATTCTTTTTTTAAACCAGATTTTTTTTTTTTTTTACCAGATAATCTAGCAGGGATGGAAGTCCTGCACCTGACCATGCACATTTGCAGGCCCAGGGCTTTCCAGGGCTTTGCAAACCTAAAGGAGCACTGCAAGCGCTGGCCTTGGCGTTTGCGCTTGCAGTCTAGTGGAAGCAGGCGCGCGGCCTCACAGAATCCCACCTACCTTGAGAAAACTGGAGGGGCTGTTTCCACCTCAACCTGCTCCCCGAGGTACCAGGGGTGAGAAAATCCCAGCTAGTCGCTCCTTCCTGCACCTCAACTAATTCTGTGCTCACGTACGGCTTAGCTTTCTTCTCAAGAGACCCAAGGAGGTATTACACAGAATTAAAACTCCATTTCCTATGCAATACTCTAAAGAGTAACAGCTCCCAGGCAGTATTCCCAACAGAAAGGAAGCTGCACCATTTCTTCCCTGGACTTTGAGTACTTACAGCGTTTTCTGCTCACAGGAAAATGGAAATAGCCCCGGTAGTGCTGCTGCGGAATAAAATTCCCCAGGGTGGCCCTTTGCACGGCCACACACTGCACGGAGAAAATTCCGTCTCCTCCTTCCACGACTGCCTGGGCTCTCAAAAGAGAGATGTCAACATTTTTTCCTCTTTTTTTTTTTTCAATGCTTTTCTCACCAAGGAAATTGAAAGGCGCCGCTTCCACCTAAGGAAGCAGCAGAGACATCCTCGGAGGGCTTCCCGGGCACAGACTTCGCTGCTCTGGGAGGAGAGAGGAGAGCCACATTCATCAGAGGTGACAGACTAGGCAAGGAGGGGAAAAAAAAAGCAAGATCTTGGAGCCAGCTGGTGACAGGATCATTAGTTTTCCAGGATCCGGGTTGCTGCTGGTCTCCTCCTGCAAGCCACAAGCAGCAAGTCACCTTTGGCCACCAAACGCAGCCCTCGGCCTCAAATGCTGCAAAAGAAAACACGTGAGCAGCCAGGCAAGGTGGCCAAGGGGCTCCTGAGCTGCCGGCCGTAGGATCCAGGCAAGAGCTGACCTGATTTCCAGCCAGGCCTCCTAATACGGATCACACTCCAGCTCTTCAGGTGTCGAGTGCAACAGCAGAGGCAAGCGGCGCTCGGTATTTGGTTTCGGAATGAAAACCAGTCCATCCACACCACCCCTCTGTGCCATGCCTGGTGCCTATTTACGATTTGCTCCCAGTGAAGCGTTTTTCGCTTTAGCTGCATGCAAACAAGTTTCTTGGAGCCGTCTTTCCTGCCACCTTTGGGAAAAGGCACGGAGCCGCCGTGTGCCACCGATGCCGGTCAGCCCTCGTGTGCACGCGCAGCATAACCTGACGAGACCAGGTGGAGATGTGGTCATGCAAAGGGAAACGATGCTGTGAGGCCACCCCATCGATTACAGCAAGAGGTAGCAGAAGGGTTGTATTTTTTCCCCCTTTGGAAGCAAATTTTAAAAAGTTCAAAATTGTCTCAGGGTATTTACAGCATGAAATGAAGATTGGTGAAGATGTGGGAAAGCAGGTTTCAGTGGCAAGTGTCCTTCAAATAAATGGCAAGTTGCGGTGTCTACCCAGAGATCGTGTGCACCTATCTTACATTGATAGCAACACATAGCAACATTGATAGCAACATTACGTTGCTTACATATCAACAGTCCAAGGCACTTCTCAACAATTGCTTGTGCTTTGGCTTCCCTTAAGCTTTTTGCCCCCATTGCCTATATTCTGCCCTTCTCAAAGGCTGCTTTTCCCCAAAATGGCTCTAAAATAGTGAACACAATTATCCTGAACACAATTTAATGGATAATCTGTAGGAGAAAATGCTAATTCCTTTGAAAGCTGGTTCTGCACTTGCACTTTTCCTTTAGGAATTGTCATCTAAGTCATTATTCCTGAGTAAACAGGCTCTGTTTTGGTTTTCTCCAAACACTTCATTTGAATACTGACTATTCAGCCCTTTTAACCTAATTACCCAGACAGAACACGTTATTTCACTCCCTGATTAAAATTAAAATTACGCTCCCAGCACAACCAATGCTACTTACGGGTTTCCTTGCAAATGCTCCCTGGCTTTCAGCAAGAAAGACTGGTCCTTGACTTTTCAAAACCTTGTCCATAACCTCCTTCCGAATGGAGAAGACCTATCCCAAGATCGTTCTACCATAGAGCTTCAGACATCAAGTTACTGTTTTCCACGCGTGAAAGGAACAAGCTTACGTGGGAGAATAAAATAAAATAAAATAAAATAAAATAAAATAAAATAAAATAAAATAAAATAAAATAAAATAAAATAAAAATAAACAAATAGGAAAGAGAATGAATGCAGTTTAAGGACCGTGCTTACCTGATTATGGACGTGCAGGGGCCAGGTGCCCATCTCTGTTCCCGAGCCCACACTGACCTCACCGTGGATTGAGGCAGTCACATAGGAACCAATGCTTCACAAATTATCCACCAAAATGCCTTTTATCAGGTAATACAGAAAGGGAGGAAATTCCACTGGCACAGGTGGTAAATCTACAGCTTAAATTAAAAGATATCCCTTTATTATCCAAGGTTCAACCCGGGGCAGTAAATACACAGATTTTAGTGCATTTAGCTCCCTGATTTTAGTGTCCCACCATTCCAATGGGGAAGCGCGGGGCTGGTGGAGGAGGACTGCGGTTGAAAATACATGCAAATGCATACATTTGATACAAACCATAACTTTCTTTATGCTCTAGAGCAGAGAAGACAAAATCCCTGCAGCCAAGCTCCTTCCTGCGACATTCCTGCTAGGAAGCAATCCCTACAAACGCAAAAGGAAGCTGCCCAGCACCAGGACATTGTAGATACACACAGCATTCAAACCTCATTTTCCTTTGCTGCTGAAACGGTGCTTCCTTGCTATTCCTAAAACAGGGCACGCACACGTAAAATTCACAGTGAAAACCTTTTCTGCTTAAAAACAAGGGAGGTGCTTGTTTCGCCTTATGGCAGCAGAGACTAAAATCAGGAATGAGCACTCGAGAGGTGTCTCCTGTGGCCCTGCTCCCTGGCAATATTTTTCCAACACTGCTTTTAGAGTCAGTTACTTCCCCATGACCGGTCTGACTGGTATGACCGGTCCAGCCAGGCACACGGTGCCCTGCCCACGTGGGGACCTGGAGCTTCTCCCATCCCTGTGAGCACCTCGAGTCCTGGAGTCCTGCCATGCAGAAGCAGCTTTGCTCGTGCTGAAGCTTTGGGAGGGATTTATCGAGTCACAGGTGACGTCCAACATCCCAGACAAGAAGGGCAAAGGATGAAGGTTTCTTCGCGCTATCACAAGGTGATTCAATTAAGACTGCCTACAATGACAAGGACTTCAGTGTCTCAGTGTCCAGCGTTCAAGTGGGAGATTTGCAGGAACTGCAAAGGGATGTCAATTTTTTTTCCTATTTTTGTTTTTGGAGCATTTAAATGGAGCATATAAAGCGGCCAGGTGACGTGCAGTGGCGCTTAGCTCATTCTGGGGGTGTCACCTCTGAATTTGGAGATGCCAAAAGTGAGAAACCTCGCAGACCTTCAGCAGGTTCATCGAGTGGACAGGAGTTCGTTATAGCCTATCCCCTTCGCATTTTTTTCAAGATTTTACAGAAAAGGCAAGGCTTTGAAATTAAAATCCACTTGTGGGAATGTGGCTTGCGTCGTTTATTATCACTGGAGCTTCACGGGACTCTGCACCGGGTGCTCACCTATCCCGTTTTTGCCAGCACGTGGCCAAACCCAGCCAACATAAAAGCACCTCAAACCTCAGGGAGCCTACAGGACTTATCCTGCCACTATTCCCTGGCTACCTCTGGAGAAAAACTATCATTACCCACAGAAAAACGTTCAGGATGGTGACTCTTCAATCATAGAGTGACGGGGAGATGGCAGCTACCCATACAGAAGGCAACTGGGGCCCAAAGAGCCTAGAGAGCCCCCAGCAGCCCCAAATGAGCCCTGGCTTTACTTTAGTCAGATTTAATTAGTCCCCTGTATGCCATAACCATTACAGAAATGAAGACTCCCTCTCTTGCTATCAGTATCTCTCAGCACTTTCTTTTACTTGGTTAAACGTTCTTTCCACACACAAGACCTGTTCAAGATCCTGATCGGTCCTGATCTTTTGCACATCTTTGGATCATGTGCACATCCACCTCGTAAGATGCTCTGGGTGTCTTTGGTAGACCTCTCTCTATGATGGACTGCAAGTGTTTCACACCCTAGTGTATCAGCAGCCCTCCCAAACTCCCCAGGATTTTGGAAAAACAACCAGCTCCTTGGGTTTTGGGGGGTTCAGGCCTGCCTAGCCTTGCTCTGCTTCATACCCTGTTTGGTTCTGCTGTAGATACTCACACTGCAACCTGCCACTGCCCTTGCCTGCGCCTGCAGCTTCCCGGGGCAATCGCACCCCACATTTGTCTTCACTTGCCCTTTCAGCTCGCTGCCGCCTTCTCCTTACTGAGATAAATCGTACCGGTTAAAGCACGCACAGAGAGAAGCCTTTAATCAAAGGAGGAAGAGGCAAGAGAAGATGGGGACAAGAGCACTTGTCCCTGCGGCCAGAGGCAGAGCGGTTTGGTGAAGAGGGGAAACACGTGAGACCTCCCTGCTGCCTTCGGCGCTGGTGGTGGCGGAGGATTCCACCTCATGCATCAACCTTTGCTGCTCAAGGACTCTGTCTCCTATCCTGACTTTGTGTCCTGCTATTACAGTGTTCTATTAGAATCACTGTTTGGCCTTCCTGAGGCTGGGAGCACGTTGTTCTCACCCCCAACCATCATGGCATGGACAAAGAGCTGAGAAGGAGCAGCGAGACCCTTCAAACTGCCTAAGTTAGAAAGCAGCCCAACAGACACAACATGACTTCCCAGTTTTCCCAGGAAAACTTTCCCAGGCTTTCCCAGTTCCCCCAGCGTCATTTAGACCCTGGCATTATTTATGGGGGAGCAACATCTCTGCACCCAGTGATAGATGTTCAGCTGTCAGGGCTGCCTGCTGTCAATCAGCAGAGCATATTGAGTCAGGCTACCGCCGACGGCAGGAGACGGAGAGAAAATGAGAGAAGCAGAGCCCGATTTCACACGCCGCCAAAACGAACAAATTTGAGCCAGATCACGAAGCTAATGATCGCTGATGAAGTCTGGCAAGAAAGCGAGCAAGTTGATAAGTTGACAGTTTGGCAGAACCCGCTCGTATTTGCTGCAGCCTGAGCTGTGCTCACACGGCGTAAATCACTCCCGCCCGAGCTGTCTCTCACTCAATTAGCCATTTTGCAGGAACCAGGAGTCGTGGCAGAACACGCATCGCAGCCGGGATGAGCAGCTCCATCTGCAAAAGCCTTAAAAATAGATGCAAGATGAGAAATACAGAAAGAGCAAAATAAACTCTGCCTCCTCACTGCCGCAGGTGACTGACACCCTTCAATCTCCAAAGCCCCGCTTAAATCAAGGTGCTGTCCTCTGGGGCTATTGCCCACAGCGTTCATCTCTTGAAGAAGGAAAACTAGTGTGACTGGATACCTCAGTGTCTGAATGTTTATGAATATTAGATCAAGAGTTACAGGCGAAACAAAGATGGGTTCTTGTATTGGTGCAGTCATGGCTGCGCATTGACCACTGAAAAACATTAAACTCAAGTCTGCTTTGCCCAGATTCAGCTAGCTGTTAATTTAAAATAAATTTTAAAAAGATAAAAGAAAACAGTAGCTACCTGAAGTATACTAAAGGGCAAGAGAGAGCTGTCCACAAAAAAAAAATAATAGTAAAACACTTGGGGATAAAAATAGGAGGTGGTGGTGGTGGGATTAAACCTAGGGTAGAGATAGAGATGCTTGAGCAAGGCAAGGCTGGGACACCGAACGTTTGGCCAAACCAGGCAGAAAGAGAGAAGGGAGGACATTTATATTAGGGAGAAGTAGACAAGGGGCCTTTATCTTGCTTTCTCCAGAGCAAACACTTCCAATGAAAATGACAGGCGCCGTATTTTCAGAGCCGCTCACCTTCCCTTCCAGCGCCAGCATCAAAAAATCACCATCCAAACCTGGATCAAATCCACGGCAAGGGGTTGAGCCCAAAGGGCACAATTATGCCCCGCTCACAGTCAGAGGCACAGCAGGCACAGGCAGATTGGGAGCGGCTGCTAGGAAGGCTAGCAAGGATATTGCCCCAAACACAGCCTACTTTCCCTATATCCCTCATCCTTCCTGAAATTGCATTTACCTCCAGCCATTTCTTCACTTCAAGAAGCTTCATCCCAAACATTTTCCCCTGCCCACCACATTTATGGATTGCGGGAATAGTGGAGGCAACACCAGCAACAAATTCCCACCCTATATTTCCATAAATTTCCAATGAATACAGAGCTCACCCAGGTACAAAACTGCACGTTGGGCATTCAAGGTAAATGAAATCTTCTTAGGAAAAGTACACAAGAGAAAAAACAAGCTGTTCAGGTCTTCATGTTTTTGGTTGAAGCTCCACGTGCAAGGTTTGCCAGAGGTAAAGCAATAAGGAAAACGCTCACCTTGTTGCTCACCTTGGTAGTGCTGCAAATACGCACGCAAGAGGAGCACTTCCGATGGTGCCCCACGTAGGTGCTCCCAGCTCTGCCAGCCCCTTCTCCGTGGCCTCAGCTCCCACCGAGCGTTCGGCTGGTCTCCCATCAGGCTCTCTCTGGTCGACACCGCCTGACAAACGACACTCGAACACGTGTTATCATGTCACACGCCAAACAAATCAGCTGATGGAGCTGAGTCCTGGGTAGAGAGGACCAGAACCACCAGCTCCACGGAAGACTCCACATCCGCAGGGCCCACGAGTGACAGAGATTGCACTGTGACTGTTTGCAAAACACTGCTCTGCTTCACATCATTGACTCAAAGACACGATGCTTTCTCTCTCACTTCACCATTTCCCTATTTCAAACCTCGCTGTTTCATTTTATTATCCCGCATGCCCAGGTCTCTCAGCTGTTGCTACTCATTTAGATGAAAAAGGATGCCTGCTGAACAGTTTGAAAGAGTTTTCTCTTCCAGCTCTACTTAAAAAAAAAAATCTGTAGAACATGCAAAAAAATAATAACCTGCTTCTGCCAAGAAGGAACTGTAAGAAAATAAATATTTCTGCTCTGAGTTGAATTTTTTAAGCTGAACATACACAATGAAACAGTGCTCTTCTGCCCATTACTGCCCTGATGGGATCACAGATGGCTTGAACTTGTTAGTCAAGTCTAGAGAAATCAGCTGGTTATGACAACTGCTGTATCTGCTCGTCTGAAAAACGGGAGAGCTGGAGAGAGGGATGGAGAGACAGAGAGACGGGAGAGGAGGCAGCATTTGCAGGTAGAAGGTTCACTTCAAAGGGGCGTAGGGTCAACAGGGGTTGTGCACCCTCCATTCCTGGAGATGCCCACAGCTCAGATGGACAAGTGGGCAAATGAGGGGGCTGATCTCACGTTGCCCTGAGCCCTGCTTTGGGCATGGGGCTGCACTAGGCGACCTCCCAAGGCCCCTTCCGACCTAAACTATTCTACAGTCCTGCAATCCAGTGAAAACAAATGAGCTTCCTCAGAGCTTAACTTTACCCGAGAGCTACTGAATACCACGATTCAATAGTTTCTGCTGTGGGGGACGCCTGCTTTAATTTGGCTTTCTTTGCTAGACGTTGGCTCCAAAGTTGTCCTCTTTTGTTAGCAATTCCATTTAACGAGGCTAAACACATCTTCAGAAAGCAGCTCAAAACCCTTCACAATTCATTATTGCAACAGCCAGAAGAGCAGTCTCTAGAGAGACATGCCCAGCATCTCTTCTAAGTAATTGGCATAACCTGCAAAATTGCAACCTCTAAGATACAGCAAATGTATTTTGAAGCAGCCCTCTCTTTTCCAGCACGTCCGTTGCACAAAGCTTCCCGCATGGAACCTATAGTCAGTCACTAATCGATTGGACAGGACCAGGATCCCCTCTACAACCCCAGCCCTTATCAGCACCGAACAGCTCAGCGTGAGAGCTGCACACAAAACTCACACAACCTGGCCACCATCTACATCCCAACAAAAATACAGTGCACCGGGAACAGCTGGAATGGTTAAAGACAACACGAAGCAGCAATAATTTCAGTGGGACTGCAGGTGTTTTCCTATTCATTCTTCTCCAAAGAAGTTTTCTTTGCCTTTTCTCTTTTCACTTTTCTTTTAGGGCAGAAAGGTCATTTGAGAAATTCAAATTGTTACTGTACTAAAATGCAAATTCTGAGTGAATAAATCAGCCTAATTAGCCTATGATAAAAAAAAAAAAGGAGTGTGTTAATGCATTGTATGAACAAGTTAAAGCTCTTCAAAGAGAGGAAAAGAAACAACAGCCAACTAGAAACAGCTGGAGAATTCAATACATTGAGAAAACCTTCCTGGTAATAGTCAGAACTTCTATTAAAGTTCCTCCTTGAGGAACATGTATTCATCAGTTCCTGTCTTGCTATAACAAGTCAGTTATCCTCTGGAAGCTGGTAAATCTGCATTCAAGACTGGTCACCTTTTCTGTTGCTGAGCCCGACAGACACGTGTTACTCATTTTATGGACTTCTCTTCCTTCCTCCTTACCAGCACATAGAGAACTGGCCTTGATGCCCTTGGGAAAATGTGGAAAGGATCCGCAGGAAAGCAGAAGAGATCTCCCATCCTGAGCTTGACTTAGCTTCCTCAGTCCTACGAGTCTCCAAAAATAGTTTCATTTACAGGGAAAGGAAGTTTTCTCCACGGCAGTGCTAGGTCTGTGACGGGAGTCACCATCGGGCTCCGATTTCTTCTCAGACAGTCCTACTGAGAGGCAACAAGACCTCTCCTTCATAGCAAGTCCCTCCTGAGGCACAGCGGCCAAGCCATTCCCCAAGGCCTCCCGGTTTGCAGGGGCTCTTCAGGGCGAAGACGCTCCTCTCCAATCACCCCGGCACGCGGGGCCGGGCGCTACGAGCTCCACGGGGTCGTGCTGCGAAGGAAAGGCCGCGCGGCCGCTCAGCCTTCGCCAGAGCAGGGTGGACCCATCAGGCGTTTTGAAAACACTTGCTCATACACAGCAGAAAAGGGCTGTATCCCCTCAGACAGTGAGTCTCAGCTGCACGTTGGCTGGGCCATGCCTGTTCTCCGGGACTTTGTCCGTGGGATATTCCGGCCCTTTCCTGGGCACTAGGTGCTAGTCCCATATTTTGTGCTTTGCCCATACTTCAGGCAGGCTCACGAACTGTACAGAAAGAGCAACTGAGGATTTTCTCTCACATCCTTGCAGGAATTAGGCCATTACAAGACTTCTACCCCCAGAAAATCAGCCGGACACTCGTGAAGGAGCCCAGCCCTCCAACCGAAACCCCATCAAAGCAGACAAATATCCCACAGAAGGAAGCTGGGCTGCAAGTGCATAACCCGCTTTTGTAAATGACACCTCCAGATTTTTGGATCCAGCCCTCTCTTTGCTCGAACAACATTAAAACAGTAATACAAAAATCTCTCGTTCAACAAATTACAGCAGAGGAAGAGCAGGGAAAAGGACCCCCCACTGCCAAGGGGTCCTTTGCAAGGGGCTGGGCTCCAACCGCCTCCAAATTTTACGGTGCTCCCATAAACATGATCCACAACAGTAATAAAGTCGGGCTAATATGATACCAAAAGGACAGTGGCACCAATAGGCAGTGGTCAATCATACACCTGGCCTGGCAACTTTATTAGCTCGTTATTACAACGGGACGTTTTAGCACCCATTGCAAAGATGCTTCAAGGGAGAGAGATGACGACAGGCCGAGGCACGTTCTGAACAGCAATAATTACAGCCTGTGGTCGCACCTCACTAACAGGAAAAGCCAGTATCATCCCGTAAGCCGGGATGACATCTAAACCCTTGCTCTGAATCACGGAGAGCCCTTCAATGTATATAACACCACGGGAAGCTGCTTGCTTTCCCTAATTCCCCGCCACAAAGGTGGCCTGCGCCTAGCGGACGGGCCCGTGCGGGAAACGACACCTTCGCTGGCCTGCAAGGAAAGGAGTTTCCTCGGCTCCTTTCTTCGCTGGGAATAATCCCTTGCATGGCCACACAGCTGAGCCAGCTCGTTGCCTGCTTTTTCATCTATTTAATGTTCACTCTGTTACTCCTCATAATTGCCCTCTGAATGCCTATTATATATATTTATATAAGGATATAAAGAAGAAATCTAGCATCCCTATGCAGATTTTTCAGACCTCCAAAATCTGGCTTTCTCAAAAGAGCCCTCTCCTCCCTTCATGCCTCTCCCCTCTCATGCCACTTTGGTTTGAGCTTTCCAAAGGTTTTTTTGGGTGTCAACTCCCATTATGGCACAAACAATTTATCCTCTTGCCTTTCCCATTAAGCTGCCTTAAGGAACTCACAAGTTTAGCGTCGCTCCTTGCAAGGCCAGTTCTGCAGTGACTTCAGGGGTGGATTTTCAGATGACTTTAATGATCACTGGTATCGTTAATCCCAGCCTATCCCCATAGGTTGGGGAGGGAGAAAGACAGGAGGGAGGAAAGAGCTGCAAGAAGGAAGCAAGACTGCAACTCCTCCTTGGGCCATTTAGCAGATGCCAATGGAATGATTTCAGGATGAATTTGCTCCGCTGTAAGTGGCTGTCACCCTTCCGGGCAACAGCAGCCTTCCCTAGGGAGACCTGCAGCGGGACGAACCAGGAACACGAGTGGGACCAAAGAGGAATACAAGTGGGATGAAACAGGAACGCGCTGAGCAGCCAACTCTGAAGCTCTCGGGGCTTCATCTCAGCCAAGGGCAGGACTGGTCCAGCAAGAAGCTCTTCCTAGAGGGAGAAGATCTCAGGCTCCATGACCACACATCATCCCCTGCTGTTTCCCGGACAAGACCTTAACCCAATGATACTGTGCCTCAGTTCAGAGAGACGGGCAGTTCATGGAAAAAAACAGGAATTTGGGTTCACACTGACCTCTCAGAGAGGAATCCTTCAGATCCAAGCTCTGCATCCTCCACATTGCTGAAGCCAAAGGGGCTCTCGCGAAGAGCCATGGCCCTGTAAACTCAGCAATCCAGGGAGGATGCAGTTGGAAATGATATAAAATACCTCTTATCTATTAAATGCCTCATTATGCCCCGCCTAATACCTTTAGCTATATTCTCAATCCGTGACACAGAAGATGCATCAATAAAACCAATTCAGGAAATGATAGCAAAATCATCGTTTTTCATGCTTGTAAGAAATGGAGATAAACTGCCAGCAAATTCACCATCTTCTGCAGGGCTTTTTTTATTTATCCCCCTTGGGAGAGTGTTTCTGGTTGAATATGCGAGATCAACTTTCTTTTAAGCTTGTCAACAAAAACGGCAGCCGGCCTTCACAACAGCATCAGTCAGAGCTACAACAGGCATCTTTTAATTAACTGGTATACCATAAAGTGAAAGGCTGCTACCGCTTTGCAAATGCAAAAGCCAACACATATTCCTGCAGGGCAAAATTCAGAGATAACTGCTTCCAAATGGGCTCATGTTTTGAAGACAGTTAGACGAGTTTTCACTTAAAAGCCCTCGGGGAAAGCCTCAGTGCTGCCCCAGAGCCCGGGCTGCTATTTCACGTCTTCCAGTTTAATGCACCCCGTACTGACTCCTTAAATATGCTGTGATCCTTGTGAGCTGCAAGCATGAACATACGCTGAAGTTAAGGCAGTTTATTATTATTATTATTATTATTATTATTATTATTATTATTATTATTATTATTA
>VZSG01000667.1:417904-432782 GCA_013398315.1 Nothoprocta pentlandii
TATTATTATTATTATGGAACCCACTACTTCAGCCCTAGCCAAGGTCTGGTGACACCAAGACCAAAGCACTGGCGGGAGAGACAGAAATCAGAGTGAATCGAGGGTCTTGCTGCGAAGCCAGTGCAGGGACTTGCATTCATTAGGAGCTGCAACAATTAATAACAAGGAGAATTACACACATTTGTGTCTCCAAAGAACAGTCGGTGTTTGTTAACTACGAAGCATCCAGCCAGAAACATCCCTTGGAGGGAGAGGAGGTAAAGTGCCATCTCTCTCCCGACGCTAGACGGAGTTCATTCCGTACTTCATTCCTAACACGTTTTGGAAGTGTGTAAGAAGCCCAGCAATAGGGTAGATCCGTCCATACCTTATTACTCCAAAAAGGGCTAAAAAGCACATGGGTTTCCAGTTGAGATAGTCTCGAAAAGCAGCTGACTGCTCCAGCAAGACGATGAAGCCGCCTCATGGCAGAGGATGGTTATATAATGATGAGGCTGGCCCAGGAAAGCTTTCACAAAATCAAATAAGAAAGGCTAATATAAACTGTATATGAAAAAAAGCCTACTTTTCCATTGCCAGGTTATGAATTAGCTGTGTAATTTCACCAACATCTATTTTGTTACTGTATCCTGAATCTAGGGGTTTTCAACAAGACATTCAAAAAATGAATTGCGCGTTTGGGCATATTGTCACTGTCACAACTACAGTCATTTATCAAGTGGCGCTACTGTTACTCCGAAAACCCAGGCAGCTTTAAAGAAATTCTCAGCAAGAATGATCTGTTTTTCCATTTGTGATGGAAACTGAAAACACTGATTTTCATCAGTGTTTTTATTTACTCAGGAATATTCCTCCTTGATTTCATGAGCAAATGGGATTTTTTTTCTCATATTTAAGAGAAATGCCTTGCCATAAATATCATTATAAAAATATCAGAAAGAATAAAGCCTGTATGGTTAGAACATTTGAATATTATCCCAAAAAATGGCTTTGCATTTGAAACCTACAGAACTGGAACATTTATTCCATTTCTTCAGAGAAATGGTAAATTAGAGGTTAATCAGGAGCGATATTCACCAGAACTGTTGAACAAGATAGCGAGGAGCTAAGCTGCTTCCTGCAACGTTACCACAATTTATAGCTGCAAAGATATTAACAGTTTGCTTCTTGCACAGACACCATGAATAGGGAAAAGAAAATACACACTTCGGAATACCGATCATGTTGTGTTCGGACGCACTTTCAGATCACAAAACCCGAGACATTTTTAAAACCAGGATCAATAAAGATGGATTATGTAACATCCTCTACCTATTCCAGGACTATGAAAATATATGTCTTGAATGCAAAGCAAGCTGGCCATAAACTGTGACAAATCCATGGGGATGCCCCTAGAGCACAGGTAACTTCTCCGAGGGATGGAAGGATGCCCATCCAGGACACACAACATCCAGGAGGCCAGTGAAGCCCATACATAGACATATATGTGAAAATACATACACATGTATATATACACATACATAGACGGCATTTGAGAACAGGCAGCAGTTACAAACCCAGCACCTTTATTTTCCTGCGAAGGGGTTGCTGGGGACACCTACTTACGTGTCCTGCATTTCCCACATGAGCCAGGCGCAGGGAAAGGAGGAAACGCTGGAGATGAAGACAGGTCCCATCGGTTGCTTTGGTGGCCAAGATACAGCAATATAAGACTTAATGGTCAAGAAATAATAGAAAAACCTGGCAGAAAAGATCACAAGCTATAGTTTAGCAAGGGGACACTTGGAGAAAGATTTAATATGTAAGGATACAAACAACCCAACACAAAGATCACCCTTCATCGTCTCCTTCCTCCATGGCATTTTCAACAACAGGGGCTACAATTCACCTGAGGTCTTCTGCTATTGCATTGAAAACCGCTGTGATATCATCAAAACCAATAAAAGATGTCTTGAAATCTCACATGGCTCTTAAAAACTCTGCGCCTCCTTCAGAGCAAGGAAGCCCTGCACAGAGTTTATGAACAGCAGATTTCTGCCCTTGCTAACCTTGGACCACGTATCTTGCATCTCCCCAATATTTCACCGTTTTCAATGACAGCAGAAAGTCACAGATGCAGAAATCTGTGGATTCTGCAAATTTAGCATTGTTCTGCACTTCTTGCTGCTTCCACCAAGATCAGACTTTGATATGTATAAAAAAACACTTGTGTTGAGATATATTTACATTACAAAGACTCTTCACAAGAAAAAGCATTGCCTTTTTTTTCCAACCTAGTCATTCATATAGGTACCTGCCTCAAGCCAAAATTAAATAATTAATTAAATAAATAAATAAAAGAAGGGATAGTACTGCTCCCCCATCTCCTCACATTAATGAAGCCCTAATTTCAAAGATTAGTAAAGGCTTTGTAAAGGGTATCATCATAAAACTTAGAGTAATTTGCTAGAAGGTCACCTTGATTATGAAAAAAAGCTTAAGCAATTTAAGCTTTTTTTCTCGGGAAGAGAAGAATAAGGAGCAATGAATATAGTTTCCTCTGAAGAAATCTTTGCAATTCAGGCATATATTTATGTTAACAACAACAATAGTAATTAATAAAACATTCCAGTACGTAGAGAAAAATTCCCTCAATTCTTCAGTCCCTAGGGACAGGAAAAACCTAAAAAGGAGGCTTAAGAAAAACCTTCACAAACATGACAGGCAACTAGATACATGCTCACTTGTGCCCTGCTGTATTCTTTCAATCCCTATATCATTTTGCATATTTTGATCATTTTTGATGAGGTGATGAACATGATAAAAACTGGAAGCGGGGAGGGGAAAGGATCTATCTTTCCTCAGAAGATTTGGCAGTGTGAAAAGAGTGATTTCCAACATGAACTCAACAACCTGCTGCGTGAAGGTGCAGTCTGTTGCCTTGGAAGGCCTGATCTAAGATCTCCTAAGAGCTACGAAGGGTTTGACCAGATATTTGGCTCCGAGTTACCCATAGCCAGAAGGAAGGAGCGGGGTGTAAAGTCACTTCTGCTCCACAACGCGCAGTGATGCAATCTCTGTGACACGAGGCTGTTGCTTTTTTGGGTTGCAAGGGCATTTTCTGGCAGACTTCTTGCCACAGTCCAAAGCTCTCTGCTTTTTATTTCTTACAAAATGATGTAATTGGAATCATATCCCCGTACCCCAGGCACCATTTCACTTTTACAATACAACAAAGCAAAACAGATGTGCATTGATCTATCCAGACAGCTTTAATAAAGTAGAATTCCTTCTACAGTGTAATTTCTCTCCTGATTGTGTTACTGTATCTTATTATTTGTATGTCACAGAAAGAATATTTTACGCATTCAGGACCTTAACCATAGCTTTATTAATACGGAGCACCTCACCTTCGTGGTTAACGTGGGACCGAGATGCAGCACAGTGATGCTTTATATTGAAGACATACTTTTATATCGAAGACATACTTTTATATTGGAGACATACTTTCACTTATTTCCCTGCAACTGAAATGCTACTTGAATTATGTCTCTTATCTAGCTTGGCTTCATGTTATTAGCTCAAGAAGCCAATCTGTCATACAACATTTATTCACATACGCAGCAAAACCATTTTTTATTCTTTGTAATGGCTAAAAAAAGAGAGAAAAAAAAATCCCAAGATATATCTGGAAGAATAGCAGGAGCTAAGATACAAAAAGATATTGCATGAACCAAAAGCAAGCCGCAGGGCACAAGGTAAAGAGCAGCAAAGAAACACGCAGCAGGATAGAAAAGCCTTTGAGACAGACGCTGGGAAAGGCAGTTCCTCCTAAACGTGCAGCCAACGTCTTGCAGGAACATCCCACTCCAGTGGCTTTGGGGAGGGCCGGGTACAGGGATGTATCGTGCGATGTGTAGGTCACGGAGAGAATATTTTACATATTCTGGTACAGTTACGGCGGCGTTATTGCTCACTGTAAGTTATCATTAGCAGCAACACGTGCAGGAACATACCTGTGGGCACCCCATGCTTTTTCCATTGGCATTTACTGCCAATGCCACAGCCACAGACCTTGGGCTCCAGCGCTCTGCAGATGTTTCTTTCCACTCTTCAGGTAGCTACAAACTTCCTCCTGTTGAGAGAGAAACACCTTGGATGAACCATGGGCAGAGATTTCTTGCTTTAGCCAGGAGAAAGCAGCACATCAGGACATTATTTAAACTCTCAGTTTTGGAAAAAAAAAAAAAAAAGAGAGAGAAAAAAAAAAGAAGAAATTCAAACCATGCTTCTACCCAAGTAGCATCACTAGAAGTGATGGTTAAAGCAAGACAGTTGCACTGCGCTGTTTTCTGCACCTTCTCCTTCTTCCACCAGGTATTTGTGGAGGTGACGCAGCGAATCACTTGTCATTCAAGAGATTTCCCTTTTTAATTGACCTCTGAAATTGCCTTAGTCTGCATTTATGCTATCATTAACAACAAATGCTTTTTTATTCCCCATTAGAAATGAAATCTGCTCATCCAAAAATAGTTTCTACCCTTCAGCCCTTTGGATTGGGTGTGTATATTTTTCCTATTATCATCCCATGCTATTAGCCTCAGCGAGGATATTCCAGTAATTAGAGACAAACTGGCATGCAAATTGCTACTAGCACGGTCCCCTCAGTTACCTTACGTGTAGCACGGCAAAAATATCACTTCCAGGGAAGTCAAAGGCAATGAGGGAGAGAGAAAGTCGCGGCGCATGATGCTCTGCAGCAACCACTGGGGAAAAACAACCGGTGAGGCAAACACACACGCTTAGCAATGACAGAAACCCGTGTGTTGACTTCTTTCCTCAGGGTGGCATTTCCAAAGACACCTTTTGCAAAGCCCCGGACGTCCTGGGTGTGCAGGAGGGGACGGTGCTCCCGGCGCTGCTGGGCCTTTCCCCGGCACTCGCTCCAGGGAAAAGTGTCATTCCCGGGAGACAGGCCCTTTGCAAAGCATTGGAACAGCTCAGGTAACTGCAAGGAGGAAAGGGAGGAAAACAGAGTGTTTCTGCAGCAAGACAAGCGGCCGCCGCTGTCCCCTCATCTGGCATCCTGCACGGGCTTGGAACAGGGTGCAACAGAGTAGAAAGAACCTAAACAGGCCAAAGAACAAATCCACATATGAAAACTTCCCTTCCTTCATTTGCTCGCACGTCTTTGCCACCCGACTGTAATAAAACGATGTTAGAAACTCGCAATTCCTACTAGCAGTTCCCACAGTGTTGAGCTTCGGTCATCGTTGAACCCGTGAGTCCCCTTGGAGCGTGCAGGGAAACAAGCAGCGTTGTGTCACAACCCGACACGCGTCACTGCGGAAATAATCACCCATCACCACGGCTGCTTTTTTTGGAAAAGGAAAGGGAAAAAAAAGAGGCTAAAATGTACAAAAATCAGTAAGATAAAAGAGCCACCGTATAAATCATATTCTCCGCGTTTACGTTATGCATCTTTATTTTTCAGGAATCCGAATAGCGCACGGTGTGAGTCCCTGCAAATCGCAGCCGCCCTCTGAAATGTTTAATTTACATGTAAATGAGATTCAGGGACCTACCGGCTGCAGATAGTCCCTTTTTGTCATAAACTGGCCTTTCAGCTTAACTGCAAAGATAACATTATGGCAACAAGATTACGACTGGTCCTGTGAAAGTTTTGCTTTAAAAAACACGACCGATTTAATTCAGTGAACAGGAATTGTGTCACGCATAGGGAAAAAAAAAAAACAAAAAAACAGCCAGACATGACAAATCTTGGTTTCCAGAGCAGCAAACGTGAAATGGCTTAATTTTCCAATAATCATAATAATATGAAGACTTGAGGAATTACACTGTTTTCTAACGCACAAATTGTTTAGCTGAAGAAGTCTGTCCATGAACTTTATTTTTCCAGAAAAAAAAAGCACCAAATGTTTATGCTACTCAATCTACAACCTGTTATCTTAGTCCAGAACATCTCAGGCATGTTCTGCTCGCAGTGGCTGCCCAGTGGAGGCAGCTCCAGAGGAGCACAAGATCCACCTCCACTGCCCAAGTTTGACCTTACCTACCCCTTGCTCAAGAAACCTAAATGGACCAGCTGTAAAGACATCCCAAATGTAGGATGTGGGGGAGGTTTTTGCTCCAGAGCCCTTTCCATGACTGCAACAGCAGCCTGAATTCAGCATTTCTGCACGCCTGTCACAGCGGCGCAGCGCCCCAGCAGACCATGTGCTTAAGAGGGGCTTTGCAATGGGAAAAAGGAAGAAGAAATGACAAGCACACAGCCCCAGATCTCCACGACAGCTTATTGCGAAGCGCCCGTCTCCTCCTGCCTGTTTCCTACCTCTGTGTCTCCCAACAAACTCCGTGCCACGCTCCGTGCGGCTTCACGGGAAAAACACCCCCAGCTGGTCTAAGCACTTGAGCAACGTGGCCCCTTAGTTATGTGCCAAGCGAAAGAAATCCCTTTTTTCTTTTTCCAGTCTCTCCCTGGATAGAAATCCCATCTGTTACCTCGGCTGCCCTGCTCCAGAATTTTCTTTTTTTTTTATTACATCTCTGTTTTATTTTCTTTTGGAAATTGTGTGACCAAGCCTTGACCCTACGCACCGAACACCATCTCCAAAGTGCTTCATGAAGCGCTGGCACAAGCCCTCGGAGACTGCAGTTCTCCCCTCGTGACCCAAACTAGTATCTTCTTAAACAACCTTTGCTGCTGCTGCTACTTTCACGGCGGGCAGGGCCCTGAAAGGTGAGGAACGGAGTTCATTCCCCTTCACGTAGGCAGTATTTCACTTCTGCGCTTTCGAGGTATCTCGGTGCCTGCAACCACTAATCGAGCTCTGCAAATACTACACACGTTACCCTGGAAAGTCAGTTTATTAAGCAGGGCGCTCACAAGAACAGTTGCAAATTCTCGTTCTGTTCCCTGCCACATAAGGTTATGATCATAAACCTTTTCTCTTCCTTCTCCTGGTAACACCGTGGAAAGGAAGAACAGGGTTTGCTTCTAAAGCCATCTGGAGCCAGCACAGCCCTGGTGTTTCATACCAGAGACTCAGCTTTCTGGCTGGAATCGAATATTCCCAGTCCCGAGGGTGTTTGTAAGGCAGGAGGGGACAGAAACATGCCTTGGAATCGGTTTCCCCCCGAGGGCAAGGCTGAAGTTCAGCAGTTACCCCCATCCTCCTCCCCATTTAGATCCCGCTGGGATCAAATCCTCCTTTTCCAAGGGCTGCGCGTTGTGCTTCCAGCTGGTAGAAATCATGGGATCCCTTGAGCTGCTGGAATTATCCGCCTCAATATCCAATACCGAGAGGCGAGGGACGGTGCACTTGTGGTAGGGAGCCTTCGGAGCAGGAGCGAGGTCTTTTCTTCCAGCTCATCCAAAGTTTTGCTGCAATTAGTCTTTTTGTCCCCTGGAATCCAAAAAGTCTCTTTGTATAAAAGTGAATGAACTTCAAATAATCCCAAGGAAGCAAAGTACCATATGGCCTATTCACATGCACAGGGTTGCCAGCTCACTTAATAAATCTTCCTTTACTTACATTTTTGATAAAAATATTGTATCCTACAGGGATTTTAATTTTATGTCTCAAAAGGAGGTTAATATATTAGATTTTACAATATACAGATTAAAAGAGGGCTTTTGAAAATTTTCTAACTTATCTCCTCAACTAAATACATTTTCTGACTTTGCACTTGGGGTAATTGTAATAGAGTTTTTGATCCCCGGGTAGATGGATGTAATAGTCCTATAAATCCCCGATTTTCAGCATCTTCAAAGACTATAAAATGTTTACGAGAGAATATGGTTTTAGAGACATCTGGTGGTTATATAATCCTAAGGAGAGAAATCAACAGCGAAAGCATTAAGCATAAATTCTACTTTTCCAACAAAAGTCTCCTGTAAGGAGGAAACGCGCTTAGCTCTCCCCACACACTGCGGTGGATAATTTGCCATGAGAGATGGTCGAGTTTATCGCAACGAGGCAGCTTTTCTCACATTAAAGAGAAAGAAAACAAAAGTTTTTTCAAGATAAATTAATGTATATTACTTTCAGCGGTGTTTAAACATATCACAGGCTAATCAGAGTAGGACGGGGCAAGAAATTGCAGATATTGAATATTTTAAGTCCCACTGCTGGACAAAATCCTTATCTCACTTGCTTCTTCGCTCACCTTTTGTCCTAACTTCTGCTGCCTTTTTTTTGTCAGCAAGTTTCCCAACTCCTTGACACACTTTTCTGCTTGCTTAAATATTGCCCACAGAACAGCTCAGAAACCAAAGAGCATCTTCAAACATGCGGCACTGTGAGGGGACGCGCAAGACTTGGTGGTTTAATAGGGTCAAATCCTTCTACATCGCTGTGTTAGTCATTGAGATCATTGAGTTCATTGGTGGAAAAAACAAAAAAGTGTGTTTTTGCACTCATTCCAGAGCAGTTTGTCTCCGAAGTTTTCATTTCAGATGTAATTTACATGCAACGAGCCGCATTAGTATTTCATTATGTTTGAGATTATACATGTACATAATTCAGGATATTTAAAGTCACGGTTGCTGTAGAAACCGTAATTACATTTCTTGTTAAATCATTAAAGTTAACATCATTTATGGAATTGTAAAATACTATGCAAGAGTAGGAACAAGGCAGCGTAAGGCCACTTTGCAGCCCAGCTCTGTCCACACTCGTGTAGGAAAGGCAAAATCAGGGCTATAACCCCAAAACCCAACTGCCTTTACACCTGATCCTTTGCCACCCTTTGGAAAACCCGAGCTTCTTTCCAAGCAGCTGTGGGCTGGTATCTGGATCCTTGTAGACACATGGAAACTGTCTAAATTAATCACGTCTTACGTTCCCAGCCATAACAGAATTAGCATTCAAGTGCACAGCACCTAAATCATTACTTAAATTATCATCATTTGTCAGATGAATCCTTGCCTCCCTTTCTAGTGCTAATCCACAGCTAATTGAAGTGTTGTGTAATATCAAACCTGCTGGGAAAAAAAAAATCCTTGAAGATTTTCTGATGGTCCCTACGACAGCGTGATCATCTGCATCAAGGCACGTGAGCCTCATCTGCTGAGGGCCACAAGTCATTGCAGTGTCAGCAGCGATTTCGTACGCTTTGGTATGCTGCAATTTCCCCTACAATTCCCGGAGACTTGGAATTGTATTTAAAAGGTGTTTTTACAGGGAACAGTTGTGATTATTTCTGATTGATGAACTTCCTGAAATCACAAGGATTTCATTGTCAAGCGAACGCAAAGGCGAGACACCAATACGGAGATTTTTAGGAGCGCTTTGTCGTCAGCTGTCACTCAGACCGCCGCAGTCTTTGAGCTGGTTATTTCAAATTGGGAACCCGTCTAGCAGAGATGTTGCTGCTGATTAAATGATTGATTATAATGGCTTTAAAACACACACTTCAAAACTTCTGGCTAGGTAGAATCCATCAAACTTTGAAGTCTCATTGCAAATGCAAAACTAAAGTCTGATTTACGCTCTCCTAAAGCTCCCCAAAGCTGCCTGTGAAATTGAGCCCAACAACAACAAATCTCCTATAATTTGGGTACTGGATTAAAGCGACTACAAGTGCTTATAGTCTCACCAGGTAGTAATTCAGGTGGTACACGGGATAATTAACACCTGACAAGTTTCAAATATAAGAATAACGAACATGGGGGAATGAAGCATGTCCCTGAAGATCTGCACGCAGCGCTTCATGCCGTAGGGATCCACGTCCTGGCTAAAGGTCTTCATGGGCTACTCTGTGGTTTCCATCCACACTGTTGGGTAAATGTCCAAAGTTTAGAGCAAAGCACCACAGATTTTCATGCTTATCTACGACTCGTTGAAAAAATGCCTAACTTCCTTCCATATATAAAACTGAAGCGGATTTTTTTTGCAATTTTTCTTCTGCTATTTCATTATTGCCTCTTTTTTTTTCCCCCCTCCAATGCGTGAAAAAAAATAAAAGGGAAGAGACAGGAATTTGTACCCAACTTTTCATTCTGCTTAAATTCCGGTTCTGATAACTGAAGGAGGAAGGAGTTGTAATTTCAGCTTATCACCAGTTCTGGGTCTGACCATAAATTTTGTTCTTTCAGTATCTTCTCTTGCTGCCCCCGAGCAGGTTGAGGTCCTCCCGCCCACCTTCCTCAAGTGGGTGAGCCCCATTCCGAAGGGAAGCACATCTTCAAAGCCTGTTAATTAAACATTATCCCTCTTCAATCACATCTCTGCTGTGTCTTCCTACAGCCTTGCTTATTAATGTTGTTTTGGTGACAGCATAATAGCCCTAAGAAATCCGGCTAATGATAAAATTCATCTTTTTAATATTTTTCACCGTTACGTATTTATCACTTTTATTTCTATTTGGGCTTAGGTGTCCTGATTTTATTCTCATTTATGAAGCTCCTTTGGCTTCTCATGCCCGCGTGGGTTGTAAAAACAATATATGGGGCAAACGACAACCGATTAATTTCACAAATGTAAGGCCTCTAGAGGAGGCCTATGAAGTTGTCCTTCCTCATGCATCATTTCTGTTTACAGCATATGAATTTAGACATCAGTTAATGGACCATGTAACTCAAAAAAAAAAAAAAAGGTACCTCACTTGTGTTTACTTTTTGTGCGTTTAGTGCCTTTTTCTTGTCTATCAGACAATGTGTAATCACCCAAAGATAAGGAACAGGGAATACTTATTTACCCATGTCCTTCAGTAACAGTTTTTCATGGTTTGCCAATGGAGCAAAAAGTGCCCCCCAAAATAGCATTCTCAGGTTATCTCAATAAAGGCAACCTTGGATCGATAGCTCCATCAGACCCAGGACACAGATTCCAGGATTTATCATCTCCCAGGCCTTTGCTGGAAATGTCAGAGATGCTTGTCTGGTTGGGAAGGGTCTGCAGGGAGCCGCCCCCCCCAGCACCAGGATTCTTAAGATTTACTTGAAAGGACTGGGGAGAAGATGGATAGTCTGCAAATCCCAACAAAACCTCACCCCAGCTTCAGAGGAAAGTTAACTCCAGTTATTAGCCAGGATTAACTCCAGTTTGGAATGTGTTAGTCAGACCCTCTCCTCTGGCCACCCCTCACCACCCTTGGCCCATCCCGCTGGAGTCCCGCTCCGTGCAGCGGCTTTTCCACCAAAAACACCCTCAACGTGGCCCATTCCGTGACACTAATGACTCCAGTCCAGGCGCAGGCTGGAAGGTGCAGTACTTTAATCTGCACATCTTATCTTGCTTTCTCCTTTCCTTTTTTTAAAAATGGGCTTGTGAAGGTGAAGACATAGATAAGGAACAGTTTTGGTCTTGGTCATCTTTAGCTGTTGGGATATGAATCTGAATTCGCCCCATCAGCTGGGAGAAGGGAAGTCAGTGCGTTTCCCTGTTTGGCTCAGCGATTTAATACGAGAGATTAGGAAAGATTGACTTCATATACCAAGGCCTAAAAACAGCCAATTTATGGAAAGTACATTAAAAAGAGCAAAGGGGGACTTCTTTATTCCCAGTGTTGAGCTCAACTGTTTTTCCTACCAAAAGTGCACAGCAAAGTAGCACCACACACAACTAAGAGGGAAAGTGAGGACTTTCTAAAACACGCAGTACACACGTTTTACCCCCTGTTTCCATTGTCTGCATCTTCTGCTCCCTCAGAAAGTTGCTGTGCTTTGCAGGGTAAACTTTCAAGCTCTGTTAGCATCAGAGCTCGGGTCCTTCCCTGCCGTATTTGGGGTGTTCTGCCACCACGACAAACTCAAGGCAGTGCCCGCTCACCACTACCTTCCTTGCTGACCAACTGCTCCTTGCTGAGGAGCTCCCATTGCCTTGGTGAGGGTTCGTTTTTGGGCTCCCATAGTTTCTCTCTGAGCATCTCCCAGGCTGCTCTCTCACGAACATGTCTTCTCTCCCCTAAAATGCAATTTGCAGCCTACACGACCTGCAAAGGCTCCCAAGGGCCTTGCAAAAGCCCTTTACGAGTCTCAGTCCCCCTGTTACAAACTACCTGCTGGCAAGGCTCCTTTTTGCTGACAGTGCCTGTTTCCCCCCAAATACCATTTTATACTTTAGCTCCCGTTAAAAGGCTTGTATAAAGGTTTCTGTAATAGTCCGTTTATTTTAAAATTTAATATTTTAAAGTTTATTCCCTTCAATGCCTTCGTATTTCTGCAGCACTATTGAGCTGCAGGAAAACGGAGCAACGTATCTGCCTTCTGCCAGAGCCTGGTCTCAGCCAGATGAGCATTAATCTGGAGTGTTTTCTCAGGAGTTACACTCATTTAGCTCACAGTCGTCTCCAGACCGTTGAATTAAATTGCTTTACAAGGCACTAGTTTAATTTTAAGTAATATTCTTTAAATTAATATAAATGTGTCTTTGAGTTATATTTTAAATAAGGCCCATTTCAAATGCATTAATTCAATTACCTTGTTTTATAGATATTGAACATTTAGCAGGCTTTTATCAGTGCCAGAAAGCCAGCAGTAAAGTTCCTTCTGGCTACACTCATAGCAAGAGCGAAATCTAAATATGCCCACATTTGCATATGTAAGCTTTAAAAAATAATGGAAATATCATCATTAACATTCCACAGATTCCAACACTATTATAAACTATACGTGGGATATTTTTTTAAAGTATATTTGTTATAACCTGAACGCGCTACGAAAAGCCTTGCTCCTTGCAAAATCGGCTCGGCTGAATTCCCATTTCTCCCAGTATGGACTCAAGTCGGCCGACACTGTCTGTAGGAAAAGGGCTGAAAGAAACGCAGCGTGATGCACTAGCTGGATATAACTTTGTTACCTGCAAAACCTGCTTCTCCAAATACAAAAGCACATCAGTTCTGCCTGACAGTTTCCTCGGCGCTCGGAGTTCACCAGCCAAAAGAGGCATTTCTCAAATCTCCAGCCACACAACCCGGGTTAGAAAAGATTTGTTAGAAACGCCAAAACTTCTTACTCTTTTTGCAACTTAATCTTGCCCTCCTACATGCTCTGATAAATAGGAAGCATGAATTCCGTTTAAATCCCCCCTTCCTTTGCTGCAAGGTCTCCAGTGCTCCTGTGGAGCTGGGGTCAGCGTTCAGGTCCTGCCCATAAATATTTAATGGTAGCGCCTGTCCTGAGATTATAAATCAAATTTCTTTTTTCCAGCTGGCTGCCAAAGTTGAAGCAGCAACTAAGGCAAATGTTAGTGACTGCTGCTTCCTCCCACACATGGACATCATCATCCCCATGCACAGACAGGTCGATCTACCAGCACAGCCACTGCGCTAGTGGAAGTGGTGGGTTTGGTATAAATAAAATGAAAAAGGACTTGCTTCATTCCACTGAATAAAGCAGTACAAAAGTTGGTGCCTATTTACCATGGTGTAAAATGTTTGTGGAAGAGGACTGATGGTTTCAGTGCCTGAACGGGATATGCATTTACATATGAATGACCATAACAAGAATCATTTATACTTTTTTTTCTTTTTATCAGAACATTACACCCTCTTTCCTGATGCTCTATATTCAGGTTTAACCTCTAAAGAAATATCCATTTATGGAGAAGCAGAAAGCAAGGAAAAAAGTAATCCAACACAGTATCAAGCCACTCCTCTGCCTAGTCCGAGGCCGGATCTTTGGCAGGTCCCCTAAATTCATATTACCTAAATAAACAGAATAGAAATCTCACTCCTGCGCCTGATTCTCTGGCCGGTTTTGCAGTGTGACAAGTATTTCTGATACATTTATTTCTGATTGACAGAGTGATGCTCAGCACCCCGCAGGGCTCCGCTTCTGATTTTTGTGCAACACTGAAGATGAAGCTCCTTATTGGCGTAACTGCTACAAAAATATTATTCCAAGCCCTAATAGTGCCCTTCAATCCAAGCAAAGCCCATGACAAAGTGCAGATTTTCTATGTATTAATATTTGTAAAGGAATTAAAAAAGAAAGTTCATTTAAATTCACTCTGTAAAGTGACAAAATGAACGGTGAATATTAAAATACTACAAGGGTTTGGCTATTTCAAAGCCCAAATGGCTCTGGGTTAATGTGTGTTTATTTTTTGCTTGTGTAATGAATGCTTCTAAATATACTCAGAGAAAAAGAAGGCTATTACCTTTTTAATATTTAATATTTTGCAGCCGCACACCCGGAATCAATTTACCATAGCTATATTTCTGGTAAAAGAAAACAGCTGTATTACAAGGCTGAAATGTAGCTCTGATTGTAAAAGCTCTGAAACACCCATGTTTTGCATCCAGAATGTCGAGTAAAAAAGTCAACCTCACAGGCTTGAGATGAGCCGCACATAAAACAGCAAATAATCAAATGCAAATACAATTGAAAATCTGTCTTGCACAGTGGTATATACCCAAATCTACTCGCATGGCAAAATACTCCAGGATTTTATGAGCTGGATATTTTAAAAACCCTTATCATTTAAGAAAATGTCATCATGGCTAACATCACTGCTGAGATTATCAACACACTGTAAGGATTATATGAATTTCTTCATTTCTATTCTGTGTATCACCTGAGGAAGAATTGTCTCCCAAATCCCATACAGAATATTCTTTATTCAGTCTTTTGTCTGTATTTTTGCTTTGGTTTTGTCAACTGCTTTCTTACAAACATTAGAAATAGCACAGGGCCTCCCAAAGTGAATTAAATCCTCAGATGCTACGGCTCGAGTTAAGACCCTGCAGTTAATCCCTTTGGCAATAGATGCAGGTCTTCAAAAACCATATACAAAGCAGCCATGGCATGCACTGCTTTAGGGGCGTGCGTTCTGCATGCAACGGTGGCCAAATGCAAAGCTCTTGTATATTCAAACCAGGAAAACATGCACCTTTCTGTCGCACAAAACTTACACTGATGTAGTGAATTTGT
>VZSG01000667.1:432871-448644 GCA_013398315.1 Nothoprocta pentlandii
AAATATATATATACATATAAAATAAACCAGATTGACATAACAAATCAAATCGGAAGGGCCCTTAGAGGTGTCGCGTCGGACTCACTGCTTGAGGAGGGACTGTTCCCAGTGCTGGATCAGGTCTTTTTACCACGCTAAAGTCTCATTTCTCCCACTTTTCCACACAGGTCTAGTGTGCGGAGCCACGGACCTCTCCAGGTTCTCTTGCTCTTCCCTTCCTCCACGGGACCGCAGCAGAACACTGGGGAAATGGTGATGGTGATAGCGTTAAGTATCAGTCATTAAGGTGATAAAAACCATTTAATCTAAAAAGTGATTTAAGGAAAATAAAAAATAAAAATAAAAAGCTCCTTCCTATACATTATTTCACTTGTTTGATTTTTCTGATTTGCCTGGTAGACAGCAGGCATGGAGGGAAGGCTCCGCAGCCACGGCAAGGCCCGGTGCCCTTCGCGTCCTACAGGGGCTGCAACACCCCCAGACCAGACATGGTTATAGATGGGGGGACAACCTGCCCCTCGTGAGGGCTGCCTGCAGGCGCTTCCTCAAGAAGGCTCCTTCCTCCACCGTTCCCAGCTCCCGTGGCTCTCCTTCTGCTCGCCTCGCAGGCCCAGACGTGGTGGGAGGACATGGGGCCCTCGCTGCCTTAGTGGATCGAATCCCTGTCAGAGAAGACAGGGAAGATTTTCCAAGACTTCTTGAAAGCCACTTCCAAGAGCAGGTGCCCTCTGGGACTTGCTGAGATCCCTGCATTCCCTCCTGGAACCAGGCACAGGTCAAGAGAGTGTGGAAGAATTGCCTGAAAAGGGGGAACTTAGAGAAAAACTGGTGCCTACCAGAAGTCTTGGTCTTACAGAAGCTTGCTGGGGGTGAGATGCAGTTGCTGCTTCCAATGGGAGACAGACCCAGCAAGGGTGGCAAATCACTGCTTTTGGACAAACTTTGCTTGAACTTTGCTCATTATAACCTCATTTTAATGTCAAAGCACACGTCCATCCCAAAAGCTGCCTGCCTCTGAGGTACGACCATCCCGCACTGAGCCTGAGCTCCAGATTTTACCTCGACTGTACCTTTAAATGAATCCAGAGGCTTTTTCACACACTAATAACAACAGTGAGCATGACTACAGTGTAATATAGTATATATTGCATAATATAAGTATAAATGTGAATTAAGGAGGAAAGAAAGAGCAGGGAAGACTCGGTCACAACTTCTCGACCAGCTGACGGGAGGATCCCCCTTCCTCCGCTCGGGTCACCCCTCGAGACCGAGGGCCCTCTCCACCTTCAAGGGCGAGTGGCAACTGCACATCTGTGCGGCAGAGCTAGCAAGGAATGACTCCGATAGTGCCGGAGCCGGGTTTATGGCTAGCACAGCATTGGGTATCTCCTGCCCCCCGCGCCGCTTTCAGCCTGCAGCAGAGAGGCCCTAGCGAACACAGCCCTGCATGCCCACAAACGCACGCGCTGCAGAGCAGTCCTGCTCTTAAAGATGACATATTCCCTCAGCTCCCCCAGCGCCTGCAAGGTTCTCTGAGAAAAGTGGTGACACGAACAAACTGCGGTTTTACTCTTTCTTATCCCGTAACTCAGACAGCCTCAACTCCTCTTTACTTTTAAATGCTATTACTTATATACCTGCTTATTTCCAGCACGCAGGAAATGCTGGGCAGCAGACGTCACAGCCAGGGACTCAACACACTGCGTCCCCACTACTGCACTTCCCTCTGCAGCTTCTGCTCTTCCTTCTCAACACCTCGCTCCTGCCCCAGGCCGTGCACTGCAGAGACTGGTGTTTTCCTCCACTAAAACAACTTACTGTCAGGCAGGCTGTCTCTGAGTCTCATGTTTAGCTGCTGAACTCCCTGGAGAAGATCGGAGACTGCCCAGCACGTGTTTGCGTCCTGCACGCTAGCAGGATAGAGATGAGCGTGGTCAAGACCTGCCAACATCACAGAAAAGGATTTCCCACATTTGCAAGAAAATAAGAGTGAAGATTTTTGAGGAGTTTTGAGTGGGGCCTGTTATGGATGTTCACCTTCTGGGTACCATTTCAGATCATTGTCCTTGCCAAGGACAGCAAGAAGCACCCGGTTTTCATGTCCTACCACTTCAAAAGCTCCTAATTATTTCAGAATTCTTCAGGTACCATCTATATTGCAGACTACGCTGTGGCAGAAGCCTTGCTCTCTGTCCTTATGATTTTAATATATGGAGGAGATGCCCATATCTTCTTCTAATAAGCAGCAATAAATACTTCCAATTAAATCCTTAAAATCAGGGTATTTGTCTTTCACCTATAATTGTCTTTTTCTCCACTCACAAAGTGAGATGATTTAGTCTCACCTATACTTTTACTAACACTTTTCTCTCCTAAGTTAACATTTCCAGCACTGTTTGACATTTTGTTTTCGTGATTTTCTTTTCCAATTATCCTTTTATTAGCTGTGATTCTGTGGCTTTTATCGGAGGTGCGGAGGGCCATCTGTCAGAAACCCAACCGCTGCTGCATGAGCCTTGCGTCAACATTGCACATACGCAACAGACTGGAATTAAAATTAAACAGCCAAACAAACAGAAAACACCTAAGTTGTTCTCCCAGAGGTATGAATAAAGACTGTGGTGCCATTAACATTAAAGAGCCTTGCTGCTGCAGAAGAGCGTGGCATCAAGAAATACGTCTCCCATGCGGACGCGAGACCTCCTGCAGGATTAGGGCTCCTCTGACAAGGTGCTACGGCCGCCAGAGACAGCACTCACATTTTCCCTAGTTTTATGTTCATTGACTCTTCCTGCAGAAGAAATTCTGCCTTCAAGTTTAATTAACGTCTACTTCCTAATTCGAAGAATACTTCTGAAGTTTCACTCCACCACCCTTTACCAGGTAAATATTCCCAGGGAGACTTGGCAGATTTCTTTTTCCTCTCCTTTTTTCCTTTTGTTTTTTTTTTTTTTTAAGTAGGATAATTGTTTTCCTTTTTCACTATTGTTTTAAAACCTAAGCTGTATTTTACTTCTCATTTCTTTGAAGGCCCTTTCCATCATCAGCAGCAGAGCTTTTGCACTCCCGTGACACACAGCTCCATGCCTCTGCAGCAGACGACAAAGCGGCCTCCTCTATCCTTGGA
The DNA here is from genome assembly GCA_013398315.1 of Nothoprocta pentlandii. Lineage (NCBI taxonomy): Eukaryota > Metazoa > Chordata > Aves > Tinamiformes > Tinamidae > Nothoprocta > Nothoprocta pentlandii. The sequence goes on from VZSG01000667.1 coordinate 435,999, forward strand.
AAGACCATTAGCTGGAGCTGCAAAGGCCCAGCATGACACTTTGGGAAAGGCCTTGCCAGGCAGCAAGGCAGCAGCAATGCCAGGATCATGGTCATGGAGGTACCCGGATACCAGAATTTCCCCACTGTTTGCTCTCAAACAGAGAAAATACCCATCTCCACATTTTCCTCACAGACCTTCTACTTGTAGTTTCAATGGTTACTCACTTCCTTCTCTAACTGAGCAGAGATCTGTCCACTTCCAGGAATACTGAAAAAAATAAGATGTTTCTTTCCACACTCTCCCAAGGCAGCTCTTTGTGTACTCTTCTGCACAGCCACAAACACAGATGTCTGATTTTTCCCAAGCCACTTACCAAATATTTCATTTCCCACGAGTCTGCTCTTTTTCCCATCCTTCTCTCTCCTCTCTCTCCATCCGAGCAACGTACTCCAACATTGGGAGATGTTTCAGCCATAGGGAAGTTGCCTGTGAGGTCCTGGCATCTTCATTTTCTCTCTAAATCCAAGCGTATTTTTCTTAGTCAATTCTCCCGTGCTACACTTAAATAGAGAGTAATTTTTCTCAGTCATGTTCCCTGGACTATCTTCCTAAATTAACTTGTCATCTGTACAAATTTCAAACCAGTGCAATTTAACATTTCACTGTTCCGTTTCCATTATTCCTCGGGAATTTTCTGTTGTGAAATGTCACGGTAGTTATGTGAGATTATCTGTATTACATTAGCTATAAGTTATCACATTTTTATAGAATTTTCATTATTATGATCTATCTTACCCGAGTGTCTCCATTAGAGGTGCCCAACTTTTCCTCCAGCTGCGCTGATGCCAACGCAGCCCCACACCAAGCGCTGACAGGAGCTTTCCAAACAAACTGGATCCCCTGGTCTTCCCTGTGGTTCTTCTTCGGGATTTGATCATTTGAGGAAATGTCCATCAGGAAATGTCTTCTCCCAGAATTTGCTGCTAAGTTTGCTTTTATATTTGGAACAAAGTAAGTCAGAACACCCTGTGGGAAATGCCAAATATGTGTAGGGTGTTTTTTTTGTTAGTTCTCGATGGCTTTTAAGTCTTTGTCATGGGGTGCCTGGCTAAAAAGGTGACAAATGTCATCAAAAAGCTTACAAATAAAAATGCTTACAAATACACATGCTACCAACTTAAAGTTTTACCCTTATACGTCTTGCAGAGTCTATTCCATTTCTCTAAATCTGTTATTTTTCAGCACTCTCCAGAGCAGTGGAATAGTTATCCAGATAGATTTCCAAAACGTCAGAAAATCCAACCCATTTTATTCAAGGCCGGCAGTAACGTTCCCTTTGCTTCAAGTGGTAACTGTTGAGGGCTGGTTACTCTTCTCAACATCCTGCGCTTGCTCTATCCCAAAGCTGCAATATAAATTTTTCTTCAACCTTGAGGTTTCTTAGGAATATGTTTTAACACTACCCCTAGAGAACATGAAATATAGACTGTCTGGCAGAAATTTTAACATCAATTTAAATTTCCTCTTTGTCTCTGAATATTTTATTAAGCTCCAAAGTTTTTCTTTTTACTTAAAGCATTTACAAGGCACTTTTTCCCCTAAGTGGGGCCTAAAGCCCTAAGATCCCTAAAGGTTTGTTTAAGGATATGTGTTTAAAAGGCATTTAATTCTAAAACTTCCATTTCTGCAAGTAATTTCAAGCCACATTATCTCTAACTTTTCCTCTTTAATATATAGCAGAAGTTGTTTCTCATTTTTTTCACTCCCATTCAGACTTCACATTGCACAGTGGGTGTTGGGGACTAGCCCGGGTATTTGCGGGTAAATTCAAAAATCACAAATTTAATATATTTTTTTCCTAAATTTTTTTTTTCCCAAATGTGAGCTTTTATCTTTCACTGATCATGTATCTGATTTATTTGTTGTGAATCCCAAGTGACGAAGGGTTTGTTGGTCCATGCATCTTACACACCAGACTGAGCCTCTTGCCTTGTCTCAGCAGCTGTTCCAAAAGCCATTTCTTTTGGCACAGTTTTTAGATCATATGGCTTACTTTGCCACTTACATTAGTTCTTTCTGAGACGTTATGTATGCTTTCAATGTGCACTTTAACTTTACCTCACCTACCCTGACTTTCCCTGTATCTGACAAATCCCTGCGGAACAGACGTATGTTTTTGTTGTTATCGGGATCAAGCCAGACGGGTTGGAGATCTCGTGAGAGCTGTGGGCAGGTGGAAGCTGCAAGGACTGGGTACAGTTTCGGCAAAGCAAACACCTTGCAGCCTAAATGAGGTGGCGTCATGTGAAAAAAATAAAATAAAATAAAATAAAAAGAAAAAAAAAATTCATTCAGAAGAATCTTTCCTACCACCTTAACTGCTGTAGGGGAAATTAAAATAATAAATCATTCTTTGACAGGAAGCAATTTTAAACAGCAGTTTGGGGTTTGGAGGCTGACGACCATCACAAGCTTTTTGCCCATCTTCCACAAGGCAATTTAGTAGAATGACACCTTGTATAAACAACAGAAAAATTAAGGGGGTTCAGGTCTGCTAGCTTCAGTCCAGAAGGAGAGAGCAGGGTGGTTAGTAAGATCTTAAAGTAGCTGAACTTGTCTGTTCCTGATGGAAAATCCACAGAAGTAGAAGCTTTTCATTCGAAGCGTTCCTCTGAGTCCTGCCTGGGAAAGGAAACCCACTGATGGCTTGAAAAGCACCCAGTTAAGCACGGAGAGCCTGATTAGTTCCTGGGAAACCAAAGCGCTGCCCAATTTGCAGCTATTCTCACGCAGATGCTCTCCCTATTTACATATCAGTGCAACACTGATAAACTTGGCTCAGGGCTCTGGTACTGCCTTACTGTATATCCCAGAGGGAAAAAAAACCAAACCTTGGCATGGTGATGTGTTCCCTGGCAAAAAGATCCCCGCAAGGCTTATTTAAACCTGTTTCCAAGCACTGAGCTAACACACAAAAGAACTTGGAAAAGGGCATCATGTGTCCTTGTAGAAAAGGACTTTTCCACGGAGGCCAGAAGAACTGTGCAGGTTGCCAGGGAAAACAGAGCAAACCTCTCTCAGACTGCAGAGAGCCGAGTTTTGTGTGTCTGGGCACGCTGTTATATTGCTGGGTAACAGGAGGTAGATGCATGAAGTCTTTTGATGGCCTGGCCTGCTGTAATAACAATGCATGTGAAAATCGGTGGGAAAAAAAGACATATACCTGGGACTGTTGTGATCTTATTCTCAGCTGCAATAGTTTCAGGACGCTCCCCTTAAGAAACAGTCTCAATATGTTGCATTATGCCTCCATTTACAGCCTCTAATGAGCTGGTTTTATTCTGCCATGAATAGGGAAACATTTGTGTAAACTCTGTAAAGCTGTCAGCAATGTCAGCTCTTCTTTTACCTCTAGCATTTAAAAAGTTTATGGGTTGCAGTTTTCTGTGTATTATAAGCAGAGTTAAAGATTTACTCGTGCAATATTCTGTGATGTGGCCTGATGTCTTCTAGGCATTTTGACAAGATAACTCACCAGTAGCTGTAAAAACTTTCAGCTGTAAAACTTTCTCATGGGAGAAGACGCTCCACACCTGAAAGAGCCACAGCTTCCATAGGAATAGCTGAAATAGCCACAGCTTCCATAGGGAATAGACAGGAGGCAAAGGGGACATGCTATAACTCACTTAATGGTAACAAACGGAGATTCACACTCTTTCCGCCCACTTCCTCCTCTTCTAGAGGAGCAGTTTTCCACTAACACCACCACCAAAAAGTCATTTAAACCACCAGTGAATACTTTGGTTTCTGCCGCTTTGATGCATTGATTTAGCGGAGCACCAACACACAGAACTTCATCGCATCGGGCCGGATCTCTTTTGGATGTTGGGCATTTGCACTGGCTTTTCATCCTCTGACATACTGTGCTTCAAAATATTTGCGGTTTTCGTTCGGTTTCTGTCCGTTTTTATTTGCCAAAAAGCTCTCTGATAAACAACATCACCAGCTCTGCTGGCCCTGTGAGCTGGAGAAAGCAGCTCCCACCAGGTCGCCTCACGTGGCTCCACTTCATCGTGTCGCAATAACAAGCTCCCCAATTAAAAATGAAGCCTCCGGTGATGAATAGCTGGTATAAAAGCAGCCAGCACCTACACAGGGAAAATAAGATTTTCCGCAGTGAGAACTCTTACTTCTTGCTGCTACTCTGGAAAAATTAAAGCCAGGAGAAGCAAAGTAGAGAAAAAGAAATATGTGACACTTCTGGGTCTGCTTCAGCTGTGTGAGAGCAGAATAATACCTGGCGTTCAGTTCAGATTTCTGCTCTAGATTATTTAAATAGCATCCTCGGTAATTCCCATCCCAGGTGGAATGAAAATTTCCAGATACCACCCATTGGTGTGTACATAGCTTCTAGATACGTATCACTCATGATAATATAAAGCAAGCTTTAATTTGATTACATCAGACACTGAAATATGGTATTTTCTAGAGAAAATAAAAGTCTTGGTCTTTGCTTTTCTCCTACAGCTGCAATCAGCAGAAACACAGCAATATATTTAAATATCTTGCTTTAGTTTAAGGACATCAGTCACGCCACCCCTGAGGCTTTCCTTAGGAAGGAGATCTTACTGGCGTGGGTCACAGCAATTGCCATTTACTTCATTTATAAAGGGAAGGAGTTGGATTTGTTAATCCGACAGCGTAGAACGGAAAGGGATGACGGCACCGCTCGGGATCTCGGTTCCTCACACAACACAGCGAAGAAAGCCAGGGCAGGGGGATGTTAGGGCAGAAGTTTGGCAGGAATCTGTGAAAGAAGAAGGAAGAAAGAACAATCAAAAGAAGAGTTTTTCGAATTCTGGCAGCCTTTCCGAAGCTCTCCGTGGTGAGTGAAGCATTTCTGAAGGCTTTGACCTGTCGGAGCGGCTCCCTGCAGCCTGGAGGCGCCGCTTTGCAGAGCCCGTCTGAACGAGGCCCTGTTCCAAGCCTACCATCAGCCGCCCGCTAACGCTCAGAATCATCTCGGGCGGCCTCGCCGGCCCAGGCCACCCTCAGGAAGCCGCTCTGCTGTTTGAGGATGGTGATTTATCCTTCACGGCCACTTCCACATCAGCCACCTGAATATCAGAAATGAGAGCGGTTGGGAACAAATCCCCCACGCCGACCTCCGGCTGACAGCAAGGTGCTGCCCGACACATCTCCGCACACGCTGGCAGATTGCTTTCCGCAACAAGCGCCTCAATATACTATAAATTTTAGAAAATGGCTGTCTGACATTTGACTTGATATCTTCATTTTGTTTTCTACGGCAAAAAGGAATAGATTTCTGTTTTTGAAATCCTCACTTTATTCAAGCGGTTCCCCCAAAGTCACAGAGGTGCCTGTCGCACATATCACAGTGGTGGAATTATATTATATAGCTTTGAAGAATAGGGCAAGAAATGGTAATGGCAGGAAATTTGTGAAAGGAGCAAGGAAAAAGATATACATTCTTCAGAAGGAGAGTGAAGGACATGCAAAGAGCAGAAGTATTACGGTCGAGCTAGTGCTATATGGTGATTTCTTTGCATTGATTTGTAACATTTTGAGCGTAACCAGGAAGCTAGACACTCATTTTTCTAACAGCTCTGGCTGATGAGAGTTTCTTTGTGGAGACTGAACGCACATTCCTTGACCTTCCTGCAAAACTTTTCTTGACACTTACTATTTCTACAACACACACAGTCCTTTTCTTGATTATCACTCATTTTCTGTCCTTTTTATTTTTAAAAAATGATCAATTAAGCTTCTGGGCAGCACATACTACCTCCTTCACTTTGAATCTGAAAGCCAGGCTTGCAGAAATACAAACCTCTCTTCCCTGTTACTGTAACTTTGGTTTTACCCCACCGCACTAGAGGCGATTTAGAGCGGCAAATCACCCTAATTGCATCCGCTGCTCTTTGCATTTTTCTTCATCTTCAAAGCTGACTTCAGCATTTTTTGATGGCACAGGGCAGAACATCTTATTGACCAACAAAGAAACATCCTGAAACACATTTCATCTCCGTGCTATTGATCTAAGTCAAGCCCGGCGATCGTTTAAAGTCGGACGCTTTGCAGGCTGCCGGAGCAGCCCGCGATGCATGACGAGCAGCGAGTGCTTTGTGCACAGGCTGATTTATCAGCAGGACTCACCCCCTGCAAGCAGGGGGCAAACGCCCCGCGGGCCGAGCGTGTGCAGCCCACACTACCCTCCAAAGCACTGAAGCTCCACAAGCCGTCGGAGCCCATGGATGAGAGGAAACTCCAAAGCGTGCCTTGGAGGGAGAGATTTGAGGAGATTAATCTATTTAGTTTCTCAGAGGAAAGGTTAAGCGGTGAGTTGATCCCAGCCTGTTGCTATCTATGCAGGGAAGCACGGGTTTCGGAAGAGGTGGCCTTTTAATCTAGCATTCAAAGATATACGGGATGATTCGGGGCGGCCTGACAAGCTGCAAGGCCAGGAATAAAGCTCAGGTTGTAAGTAGTAATTGCCAGCTAGAAGCTCATTTTTCTGTCTTACCTTTCTGTGGTAACCTCAGGTAATATTCAGACCAGGAGGTGCATAGACCTCTGCAGAAGAGACACCACTGATCTTCTCAACAGCAGTTAATGGAGAAAACTGTATGTGACGGAAGAGCCAACACTAGAAGATCAAAAATTGTCTTTTGTTAATGCAAACCATGCATTAAACTGTGTCCCTCAGCTGAGCTACGTGCTATCATGTGAGCAATTCAGTTCTGCATGGAGAGGAGCTGCAAGAAAGAGCAAACCTGACGCCAGGCAACATCCCTGAGACATATTGGCCTCCAGGGATAGAACTTCCAATGGTCTTTAGGGAAGACAAGCAACTGGGGCCAAGACAGAGAACAACCCGTCCCCAGCCACCCTAACGACTCCACTGTTCAGACCTGCAGCCTCAGACTGACGGAAACTGTCGGAAAAGAAAAGAGCTTTTAGTAAAGACGGCAACAGAGATGGAGAAACCTGAGAGCACAGAGGACTGACTCCCAAAAGAAGGTGCCCAGACTTGCACAGAAGCATTAACACCAGATAAAATCAGGTCCTTGTCTATTTTCTCATTTTTCTCAACGCTTTCCCCTGCTTGATTTGCACCTTGTATGATCTACCTTTCCCACTCCGGCTTTTACCAAATCATAAGGAATACACAGGGTGGGAAGATCGCACATTGAAATTCCTGTTATTCTTGTAAGTGAGGCCACAAAAAAACCCACCCTGCATGTTAATCATTTGTGAAGCCTTGTAATTGTTTTCTATGAAAGCCAATGATGGTGTGATGGCTCTCTGAAGACATATACCTAGTAAAATGACTTCTTTTCTATTGACTTATGCATAAACTATACACCTGATGAACAGCCCCATCCTCTACTATTTTCCGCTGCAGTCCTCAAAGTGAAATTTACATTGCTCAAAGCTAAGCACCACATAAACACCTTGGAAACTAGATATTAAAGAGCAAACCCGTCTTCTCCTCAACCATCTCCCATTGGGTTGCAGCAAGGGCTATGAAGTAAAGCTCCAACAGAGAGCTCTTCCTCAGCAGAAACCCACGGCACCTTCCTCATCTCTTGCAGAGTTCTTCACAAATCACCCCGGGGCTAAATGATCCACACATGAGCAAGCTGCTACGAACGCCTGCAGCGGGCTGGGACGTGGCTTCCACAGGGCCAGATGGTGCTCTGAAAACAGTGCTGACTCACGGAAGGAAGAGGAGTAATGAGATACTAAGCGGCTAATAATTTAGCTTGACTCTAAATCCCACAGGGCCGCTGTCTTCCCGTAAATACCCCGTAACATCCCTGGAGTGGAGAACCAGAAGGCTGATAGCTGAGCGGGAGCACAAGGCATCGCCGCTGCCTAACGCTTGGCGCTTTCTCTCAAAGAGCTGTTGTGCTCAACAGATGTGGGCAGAGAGGAGGCCGAGTGATGAGAACCAGGGAAGAAACAGCCCAAAAGCGCAGATGAATCCTGGCTGGGAATCACGAGTTATTCCTCCTTCCATCAAAAGAGTGAAACCTGGTGACTTCCAAGGATTAGGATTTCATACCAACATGCCCACAATCTAAATGTATTTTCTGAACCGGGCCTATAGACCCTATATCCAGTATATTGGAAGTTTTATCCTGACATTTTCAATCTATGACCTAGGCATGTTTTTAAACAGTTCAGTCTACTTGCAAAAAAAACCCTCTCTTTGCTTTGTACTTCTTCACAATATTCCCTGCCTAAGACAGAGCATAGAGCATTCATTTTTAGGGTCACGGTGTTTTCCAGTTTCTAAATAGACCATCTGAGTGGCTGCACTATCAAAGAAGATCCTCAAGTTAGAGGATACCCATTAATGCATTTCCATCACTGGTTGTGAAAGTAAAGTTCAGTCTCAGCAGCATGGGCAGCTAGATTTTCCTTCCAGCAGCTTCCAAAACCACAGGGAAGGCATTGTTTTCTATCTAAAACTGCGTCCAATTTCAATGAGTGATTTATTACAATTAATGCAAGTGACTTAAAGCAGATTTAAAGAGTATTAAGTGCTTATGCTAAATCAAATGTGCTAATTATTTGAGGACAATCTAATTATTTTGACATGTAAATAGATGTTTATGTGAACAGAGTCAGGAAAGTGAGCATTATGTGAGCATTATCTTGGAGACACAAACAAATAACTAATGATATTCCAGAACAGCCTTTTCGAGTTAAGAAAAATTAAACTATTTGAAATTAAACAGATTTCTATTTAAATTTTAACATCACTTTCAGATGGACTACATTATCAAAGAAATAGCTCACATTAGCAATAAAAAGAAAACAATTAAAGTAATACTCATAGGGCAATTAGTAAATGTAATGATGGTTTAAGTCTTGCAAAAGCTAAAGGAGAGTTTTTGCCTGAGGATGTTGGGAAGACTGAAATATCATAGCTGAAATAAGGAAGGCCTATGGGAACATTAAGGAGAAGGAAGGGAAAAGCCAAGCAGTGCCACTCGAAAAGGAAAGCAATGGTCAGCAAGAGGAGCTGAGTTTGGTAGGAGTGGAGATTTCTGATGCCTCCACCACAATGTCATGGAGGAAAAGGTGTGAGAGAAGAGGCCTCGGGATGAGGGCTGTTGTAGAAGAAGGGTTAAGTGAAGAGACAGCTCTCTCAAGATAGAGAGATGTGAAGAAGTCATTTACAACTGAGATCTCGCCAGACGGCAATGATGATCATTTCATCTAGTAGGTTTAGCAACGCTGTTAGGTTCCCTATGAAGTAAGAAGTTGTGATGTGTAAAACACTCCCAAAAGGTCCTAAGTCCAAGAAAACATTGCTCTGTTTGCAAAAGCAGTCTTCAGCTAGGAAAGGCATGCATCACTTGTGAGGAAATATGAGAAAAATTACAGATGACAGCAAGGTTTTCGCTCCCCATTATTGTCTTTGCCAGTATTCTCCTACTTTTTCAGACAATTGGCATCATCAATAAAACCTTGGCAGCCAGGAGCACACAAGACACTGGGCAAATTACCTTTACTGAAAACTCATCCACTGGAGGAGGAAAAAAGGTCTAGTTTTAAAGTGAGCAAATGGTGACATCAAGTGGTGGAATAAATCCGCCTTCCCTATTCCTTTGTGCCATCTCTCCATCGCTGATGGCCCTCTAAAGGTAATGGCCACCAGCCAAGTGCTTTAGCTAGCAGTCCTCTGCCATCTGTGATACCTACCTGGTTGTGACGGCATTTAATAAAAACATCCCACCCCAACAACCCATCTACTGCAGGCATTTCCCTACAGAAACGGCTAGCTCATAAACAGACTAACAAATTCCTTGAAAATAGCCAATTTAGGGAATGTATGGGTATTATGATTATAGATTCAGTGAGAGAGAAATATTAATACATTAACTTCAAGTTTTGTTTATCTTGAAAGTACAGTCTTCTCACAAATGAAAGCTGCATTATTCAGCGTTAACCTGGGGTCCTTTTACTCCCTTTTTCTCTAAGCTTAGGCGTAGTATAGAGATATGCATAACACACCCCACAGCTACACCAGGAATATAAAGAATATATTAAAGAGAATCCATGGTGAAAGAAATTAGTCACTGGTATTGCTTGCATAATGTCAAGAGGGATGAACACCACCCACGTACATAAAACTGCTGCAAGGGCAGCTCGCTTTCCGAGTCCTCTAGTCCCTGTTTTCCCTGTCATCTCCCAGCTGTGGGATTCCTGGTCAGACTCCAACTGTTCAGCCGCTGCCTCTTCCCTCAAGCTTTGGTTCTCACATGTTTTGTGGCTTTTCAAGGTGATGCTCTGCAGGCTGGAGAAGTTGAGCTTGCAGTTTCTCCATCTCTGCTCCCTGCATGACCTCAACTGCGCCGAGCTTCTCGCTGCAAACAAATAAGAGCTAAGACTCCATTTTTCACCAAAGGTCCCTCAAAAGCAGCAACGAGACACTTCACCTTTGGGGGCCATGGACACACATCGCCTGCTCTTACAAAGGCATAATTCACTAGTAGGACCGTAATTGCAATGCACAGTTTCTCACTCCAGAGACGAAACATTTATAACACTGCAGATGCAAATGTGGTCTTTGGTACGAGTGACGGCTCTTTAATGACGAGTCCTTTTCAATATGCAATCGGTAGTGCAAATAATGGCTTAGTTATGTACAGAACAGCTTTGCAGCATAATAAAAATGTTCTCTCCTGTGTGAGAGATGTCCTGTTTAATTGCACTTGAAATGTGAAAATATCTTAAATTTTGCATAATAAGCAAACTAGAAATGTTGTATAATAAGTAAATGCCATCCCTCAGGAAATAAAAAGGAAAAAAAAAAGAAAAAGAACAGTCTTGTAGAACACTTTGTATTAGAGTAAGAAGTAAGTTAATATTTCTGGTGATTATGAACAATAAAACACATTATTTGCCAATGCAGGACTTCACACGTCAGCATTTGTTAAGGAACATATTATACTTAATGCACAAAAATTGCAAAGTTTCTTGCCCCACTCTCCTTCACCACTAAACAATAATTAAAACCACTAACAGGTGCTAGCAGGATTCTCAGGCTGTCAGGATCAGCTTCTAATACAATCACATCAGTGATCTCTCTTATGTACTTAGAGTGCCCTGGCTTTGATGAGAGCCACCCATTTCCATGGCAGATACTCTACCACTGCTGGCCATGCAAGCCGACTGTCTTGCAACAGCCCATGGTTTCCAGGAGGGCCTCAGAAGAGTCTCCATTTAGTAGGACAACAGGGAAGAATCTAGTCTTAAAACCACCATGCAGACATTTACGCATAAAATGCATGGGCATCCTCTGACTTCATTAATAAAATCTCTGCAAGAAAGAGAGAAAATTTTCTCCAGTCTACTGGAGAGCGCTCTGTTTTTTGCATAGATGAAAAATGGAGATTGGGCTGAAGATAAGAATTGCATGGGGGAATGGGTATCATTTCTCTCTTTTTTGAGTAAAGAAAGTATTCTGAGAACTGCCTTTAGGACTGATTAGCTCTTCCTGTGTGTGGAAGGAAATTGCTGGAAGGGGTTAGAAGAAAAAGGAGGAGGAACAAATTAAGACTCGATCAAAGGCTTTCCCAGCACAGTATCAAGATTTGGAAGAACTTCCTGATCAGATCTTTTCCTCGTGGCTCTTCAAAAATAGATGGTTAAAAGCAAGCTCACTTGTGCTTGGGAACAAACTGGAATCTGAAAAACTCCTTATGCCAGTTAAAGTGTTAAAGTATTGTCTCAGCATGAATACAAGAGTCCAGTTTATTATCCTGCTCTTGGATACACATTTCTCTGTGGCTTAAAAAATGTGTTATGGTTATATAACAAGTCCAACAAAAGTCACAGGTTCTTCGATGTATGAAAAAAAATATGAGACTTTTTTTTTGGCGTTTGTGTGTGTGTGTGTGTGTGTGTGTGGAAAGTATCCTTTTTTCTTCTTATTTTTTCCTTCTTTTTCTAGAAACAGCCAGCTCTCCTAAGCATCCTTCCCCTTCATTCAGCCAGGGATTTCTTAAAAAAGCTCAAATCCGCTTTCCTGAAACCCATTTGCCTCTCACCTGTAAGCCCGCCTGTGAATCCTGAATTTGGGCATCACCTGCTGGTTGTTACAGGTGCTCGTTAAGGATGATTTAAAGTTTAGGAGCGTAAAAAGCTCCTTTTATTTTAACCTCATCTTTGAATATGGACTCAGTCAGGTAAGGAGTTAGATCTAAATGTATGAGGCCTCAAGGCGACTGTGGCTGCTGAACCCCCTTTCTGGTGTACATTGCACATTAAAAAGCAGTTAAGCAACTGCATGTCTAAGTGAAAGCAGATTGTTCACTAATTATATAAAGAAAGATACAGGAAATGCGTTATGTCAAGTTTCTCCTGAATATCAAAATAGTTTCTGAAAGCAGTAAAACTCAGAGGCTCGTTCCCAAGGTTATTTGTATGCCATATAGTAACCCAAGCAGGTTTGCACTAGTCTTCAGCTTTCAGAAAGGTAGGTGTAAATAGAAATGGTGACGGTTTAACTGCAGCACAGTTATAATTATGAAAGATATAAGGTAGATTTGGAATGGGAGTGCATAAAGAAAAAAATGTTCTTACAATGTTGTTGGAAAACGTGGTTTTTTTTATTATTATTATG
>VZSG01000668.1:25605-41377 GCA_013398315.1 Nothoprocta pentlandii
TCTCCATTCCCACCCCCTCCTAAGTAACAGTTTTTTTTTAAACTTACTTCTTATGTATCAAATGGGTCAGGTACTTAAAATCTGCTACTTTCTGTTGACAGTCTCTGAGGAAGTGGAATTTACCACGAACCTCTAACATTGTTAACAGACCTGACCCAAGAATCTAGGAATCATAGTAAAAGAATTCAGGAGGTACCTGCCTGTTCTCATAAAAGGCTTGTTCTGTACTGTTGTGTGGGTGGGTTTTTTTTTGTGGGTTTTTTTTTTTTGTTTGTTTGTTTTTGTTTAGCACCCTCTTGAAAGGGTATGATGGTTATGGAATCAACCACTACCCAGAGTCCAGCTTGTGGTTTGCTAGTAGCTCTGCTGCAAGGTACAAACTGTCTCTCTGAGATGCCCTTTCTACTCAAATAAAAGTAAAATGGTTAGAGTAGGTTGGTGGTTTTTGTTGTCCTCTTTTTTATTTTTATTTCTTTATTTTTATTTCTTTTTCTCTCCTGTTTGTTGTCCATGAGTAGCTTCCAGGTATGTTGTAATAGAGGATATGGATGTTTTATTTTGCTAGTTTTTATTTTTTATATTGCTACTATTTTTTATTTTACTGCTTATTTTTATTTTGCTACTTGTAAAGAGTATTTTCTTTATCTGACATTCATTGTTCGACAACTTCACCATTATTCCAGTGCAAAATGCTTTGGGGAAGCCGCTAACTTTAGTTGCTCAGTTTTAGAGGTTTCCTATTCATTAAACTATTGAAGAGATAATCAATTTACTAGTTGTAGTTCCTTCTTTTGAAGTGATTATGTGAAAGTCAGTGACTAAGATGCAATTTGCTGATTATGATAAATTGATATAGTCCCAGGGTTCATTAAATATCTCTTTTTGAAAAGGGAAGGGGGAAAAAAAGGCACTATGTCTGTGATAAGTCATTCATATTAGTCACATGGAATAAGAACGCTTTCAAATTAGTTTTATGTTAATTGTGTATTTTATTTCAGGAGTTAAATAGCTACTGTTAAGGTAAGGAAAATGTTGGCTACATAGCTAAGAAGGTTTTTATTATAAATAATAAAGCTAATAAAAATAATGAGTTTTACTCTCTATTGATGTTAGTATGGACATAAAAATCAGATCAGTTGATTCTAATGGTATCTAATACTTCCTTTTGACTTTAAAAGATCATTCTCCAGATGACATTAACTGGAGCAGCCTTGGCTTATGTTCTTCCCATATTGCCAAAGAGGTGTACAGTGATCACAGAAGTCCGAAGAATATGTTCCTTAAAAGGAACACATTTTGGTAACCCCTCAGTGGAACTTAGGCTATGTTTATATTCCAGTCCCAGTGTCCTGGCCCCAATATGGGCATTTGCCATCTTCATGATCTCTTCAGGGGTTTTCCTGTAGAGCGTAGGCGCTGGCCCTACGACTTGGTATCTGTTGGCTTGGAAAGCACTTGAAGCTTCACAGTTCTGTGATGGTGAGTGGTGTTTGTAGCAAAGTTCCTGGTAGGACAGTCCCATGTAGCATTTAGTTGTTGGTAGCTGAGATTTGTAGCATGCTTTTAGGGTTACAACTCTGAGGCGGTGTTCAGACTAAATGATGCCTGAGTGTGCAGTGGGGCTGTGCTCGTTCCCTGCATGAGAGCGCTCTGCGGTGTTGGAGAAATGAACCACATTTGTGGTTCAATGTGATTATTTTAGGTGCCTTGCTGTGCCTAAATTTTGGAAGCAGGAAATCATTCCCTCCCTCTCTTGTTCTTCAGTTTAACTCCAAGCATGTGCTTCTGTTGCATATGCCTCCTTTGCTCTGTCTCTTTGATCCATTTATATTTGCTCCATTAAAGTTATCTTTAGATTTGTTTGTTTGTCCCTGGCTCAGACATCAGTCAGCAGCTTTGCCTTTGATGGCTCTGAAGCTGTCTGGCATCTGTCTGTGAAAATACAGCAGTGTTTCCACAGGGAGGCACCAGTCTTCTGATTTGCTTCTCTGAATTGTACAGCCCCTTGCTGGGCAAGGCTACAGAGGACATACCATAATCTCTGGCTACGGCGCTGAGCTTATGCAAAGCCAGAATCTCCTACGCTTTAGGAATTCTGGACTTGGTTGCTTTTTTCAGAAAGATGCATCCCAATTTCATTAGATTCTTCCTCTGACTTTCTTGACAGGTGGGGTCTTATTATGCTAATGGCCGAGATGTAATGAATTCTGACAAGTATTTCTTGCCATTTTGTCACAACTGTTTCCAGTAAATGTTGTCCACTGATTCCAAGGCAACAAATAATCTAGAGAAGGACAAATAATTTTAATAAACTTTTTTTCAAAACAGACAGTGATCTTAGCTGTTTACTAGTGCAGTTAAAGAGACATAATCCACACGTATCTGAAAAGAGCACTAAGGCTGGAAACAAACAAAAAGAAAAACCCACTGAATTTCTTAGAGGCTTTTTAATAGAATAATTGTGTCTCAGCAACATCTTTGTATTCACGGTTCATACCATCTTTGTATTCATGCTGTACACAATTTCAGCTACTTAAAATCATGATCAGAGCATTAAAAAGACCAGCATATATCAGCGTAACCACATACCATGGCACGTTTCATTTCTAAAAACCATCTGTGTTTTTTATGATATATAGGTAAGTATTTTAAATAGTCAAGAAAGCTTTAAATATGTTTTGCAATTTTACTATGCTCTTTCTACTGCAGGAAAAAAAAAGGATATAATCAGCTTTGAAGAATAAAATGATATTTTCTTGGTGGATTTCAAGAGCAGATAATTTCTCCTTTACAAATCTATGCTTCAGGCAGAATTCAGTAAAATATATACATCTTTGGTGGTCTTGTGAGAATCTGTGGTGCAGGAACTGGGTATATCTTTATTGAACCTATAAGTGAGAAATTTATCGAGTAACAGACATGAGGTTTTGTCTCCACTTCAGAGCAGTGTTGCAGTTTTATTCTAGTACCATCCAATTGTCACGTTCTGTTAAGACTGCTCAGACGTTTGTGCTATATCCCTTCTATTCAGAAGTTTTGTTACTAAGTCAGATAGATGAAGTTTGTGCTAAAATTGGTTTTAAAAATCTCTACTCATGAGCAAATGCTGATGTATTATGAAAATGAGATTATTCATCTTTTTCCCTGTTCTTCTAATTTTAACCTTTTAATTCATCCATCAATTTATATACACCTTGATTTTGTGTCTTCATGAATTAGTCTATGTCACTTGCCCTTTGTCTCCAACAATTAAGGTACCACTTGAAATTTTCTCCCTCTTCTCTAGTAATAAAACCAGTTGCTGGAGGGTGTTCTCTAGCAATCTGAAGTTAAAACTGTGGGCAGTGGAAGCACAGTTCTATCTGCTGGTATTTCTAAGTCTAAAATGATTTTTTTTCTGTAAGCAAAATCCTTTCTTTCATTTTGATATACAAAATAGCTTGGAATGTGTCAGGAAAATGCTCTAAAATACTCTGAGATATCCCCTGTGTTCCTTTGGGTATATTTGCAGTTTGGAATAAAAATATACTGCACTATAAAAACATCTTTACTTTTAAGAAAATTATTTTCTTGAAATGTATTTGCAAAGGAAATAAGCCACATAATGATGTTTTTCTGAGTTTTCTGAGTTTAGGAATGACTTGTGTGTCCAGGATTAGGGAAAGGGATAAAGAAAGAAGTGGCACAGCAATCAAGATATGTATAGCTTTAAATAGAGTATTTCTGTAATATCTTCATTTTTAATTTTTAAGAATTTTTAATTGTTTTAAGTCATATCTTGCTCAGTTAAAAATTGCTAGCTTAATACACATTTAGCAGGAACAGTAGCTTATTAGAAGGGAACATTAAAAGCTGTTGCTACTTATCTCAAAATGTCAAAATACCCATTCAGTGAAAGATGCCTATGTACTGTAGTGGGAACTGACTTTAAGATTAGGCCTCCTGGAAAGAATATTGAGATAAAAGAAATGTAGAGTGCCAGTGAAAATGAATGGTTAGGTAAAGATACTCTGTAATGATGTAAAGACGATCTGTCTTATGCTTGGCTAGTGTTATGGTGCAGTTACTGGAAGTCACCCTTAAATACAAAACAGTTCCAGATCAAGTTGGCTATGATTTCTCTACTAAAACCATTTTCCTGAACCAGTAAGAAGTAAAAATGCACAAAGAACACAGTCTCCTAAGAAAGACGAAACCACAGCAGATCTCATATAGAGCTTATCATAGAGAGAGAGTAGTGTCATATCGAAGTATTTTAAATTTACAATACTAGATAACATGACAGCATTGGGATTGAGTCCATGTGCTCTTCATATTCCAGGAGAGGATTAAAGCCAAGTGTTTTAAAAATACAATTTGTTATCGATGCTTTATGAGCCATGTTTCAGTAACTAAAAGTCAGCTTATAGACTCTGTGGTGGTGTTTTGGGTGTTTTTTTTTTTTTTTTTAAGACCTGCCTATGTATCACTGTATCAATGTGGCACAGTATATTGCTTCACTGTTTCATCATATTTGCTGTTTTGAAGTGATCGATATATTAATATGCAGAACACTTCTTCTGTAGGGAAGGGCCCAACTTTTAGTGTGATAATTTCTTCAATACTGAGCAATAATTACTAATTAGTACATTGAAATTATTACCTTGGTGGAAGAGAGCTAAACGCCATTCATGGTTCACACTAGTTTGTAATTTATTAATTTAATTCTTGAGACCTGAGAAATATGTCAAAAATGATCTTCAAATAAATAACTGTAAGATATTCTAGTGTTTTCCGGTGCCTTGCTTGATGCTGCTTTATTTGGCTGTTCTGGAGGTCATTTACTTTTTTGGTGGTGGTGGGTTTTTTCGTTGTTGTTTGTTGTTTTCTTTTGTTGTTTCTAGACTTCTTTCTGTTCCAAATGCATGGTCAAACATGCTTAACATACATTATTAAAGCCTCTACCAAGCTTATTTATTTATAATAAAAATTAATTCTTGGCATAAATTAATGGTGAGAGAATAGGTGATTATTGTAGTATATGGAGAGAAGAGGAAAAAAAAGATTTGTGATATTTTCATGTTACAAATCTGCTCTTTGTCTCCTGCATCAATGTTTGATCTAGTGTCTTTTTTTGCCAAGGTAAGACTTTATTCGTAGTATCTGAATTAGGTGAATTCAGGATATATTTGCCATGGTAGCTGAGATGAGTAACAAGCTTCTTTTTAGCTAGTGGGAAACCTTGGTAGGTAAATAACTGCCAAGCAGAAATTTCAATAGGAAATGGTCCGTTTTGCTGTTTCTGTCCCCAGTCAGCTCACGTAACTCAAAATGTCATCTTTTCTTTAAATGCAACTCAAGTATATATAAAATCCTGCATAATGTTGACACCTATGACATACACCTAAATATATATTGTGTGTCTCCTTTATGTTTCTAACACATCAGATATCTCCTATAATATATAAAAAGCTTATTATCATGCAAAGAGTCTTCTGCTCATCTTGAAGCAGATGGATCCCCTCTTGGTAAAATTGCCACACTCTGTGCAAATGACAGAGCCCTCACGTGTCCACATGTTCTGTTGCTCCCAAAGGAGAAAGACAAACACATTCTCCTGCTGCCGATACTGTCACTACTTCTCTTGCTTTTTTTTTAAATTCCAACCTGTGCAGTGTTTCCTTTTTTTCCTGGAAACTTTCTTCAGTTCATTTGTCTTTATCTCCATAAGCAGCTAACTAAGGTGAGCATGAAAGAGAAGACAATGTTTGGGGTATAGTTTTTTTTCTTGCTTTTAATATGAAATTCTGCTTGGGCTGCTTATTTTCTCTTTTGCATGAAATGTAGTAGTGGACATGCACCAATCAGGAGTATAGGAACTGCTCTTGGATATCCTTCCTTAAAAATGATGAGTTTAGGGGTGAGTGTAAGATAGTAAAATTGAATAGGATGTAGAAAGCTTTAAGGATTGGGTTTACTGTAGTGATGCAATAAAATGTTGAGAGGCAGCACCTCAAAAATATTATCAGGAGATATTCTCTTATCTGTGTATGGACAAGAAATAGCAGTCTTAGTATGTAGGGAGAAGGTTTAGGTAATAGGGTAACCTTGGAGTATTTTAGGGAAGGTCTCACAAAATATCTGTCTGGGGTGTTGTAGGTTTTGGCCTCCTCTTGTCTTAGAGGAGTAAGATGAACTGCATAATCTCACTGGATGCATTTCAGCCCAACACATCTCTAATGTTCACCCCTATAGGTACTTCCCTGGACCTGTAAGAATTAGGATCCTGAAACGCCAAGGAAGGGGTTGTCCTCTAAAACTTGAGTCCTCTAAGACTGTCTAATTCTTTGGAAAAGAGTTTGGAAGGCTTCCAGTTCTTTACTTTCACCCTCGCTATGGGTGCTGTTTATTTGGGCAAGTCATTAGTAATGTGATTGTGTGTCCTTCCTCAGCCTTGGTTCATCTTTTAGCACAGAGTTTCCAATTCTTTTTCTGAGTGATGCCTAAACAGAAACCTGAGAGACTTAGTCAGAATTAGTGGAGGACACCAGGGGAAAAAGTGTCCTGGTTCTCTCTGGATGTTAACTGGCGGTCAGTTCATTACCTCAGTGTTGCTTGGGATGTTCATATTCAGAATGTGGTTTTGTCGAATTTGGTTGTCTTTCACAGAGAAATATTTTAGTATGTTTGGAAAATGTAGGTAGAATGCAGGCTGCATGCAAGTAAGCAAGCGGGAAATTTTCCTTTGACTATTTTGTGGCATCTTTTTTTGGTTTAGCCTTTCAGGCTTCTGAAAGGAAGTGAACCTTAGGTCAACACAAGTTCTGTCAACCATGATGTAGTAGGTCTATGATACAATCACAGGCAGGTTTGAAACACTTACAAAAGCACCTCTGGTGGTACAGGTTTTTTTTCTGTAAGGACAGAGGAAGGCATTTCCAGTTTATGAATCTTTGGACAGCATCACAGTGTTTTTATTTATTATAGTTATTTTACTATATTAATCTCCAGTGATTGTTTTATGTGATAAGAAGCTAAATTGAATGGTTCATTCTAGCTTTTGTTGCAGGGGAAGAGTGCAAGCATGCTCAGATGGAACGAGCCTGTTAAGAACTGCGTTGTGTAAACTGTTGTCATTATGATGATGAAGGGCAACTGAACATCTCCAGAAGTGATTAAGCACTAATCTGACATAGAGTTTTACTAGTTTTTCTCAAAGAGTACACTTTTTTTTAAACCTAGGCTTCTTTTTATTTTTTTTTCTTTTAGTTTATTTTCTGTTCCCTTCCTGGTGAGTATTTGTGGAGGCTAGGGAGATTACAAGGCAGCTAATACTGAAAAGTGTTGCTATATATCTAACTGTAGCAACTGATTCCAATATAATGGGAAGGAAGTGTCTTTTATGCACCTGGCATAAAATCAGTGCTGTTATTAAGTATACTCTCTTGATTTCAGGCCATTTGTAAGAAGTCTGTAAAGAATGGTTTCACTATACAAAGTTTTGTGTGTGTGTGTGTGTACGTATATAGGTATATAACAAACCATCATTGTGCAAAAGTGTAGTAGTACAAGAGGTGGGGGAAGGACCCATAAAATTTGAGTATTCAAGAGTGATCCTTGTTAATTTCTTCTCTGTAATTTGTCTAAGATGTTTAAAGCTGACCCGTACTGACTGTGTCATGTACAGCAAGGGAAGAGCTCATCTGATGAGACGAAAGATCAATTTTAATACCTGGTTTCTTTTTTTGAAACTTAGGAGATGGTCAAATGACACAGGATTTTTTTTTTTCTTCCCTCACAGGTATTGTTTTCGTTTTTATAGTGCCCTTGGTGTGGTTGATGCTTTACAAATAAATAAGGGGACATAAAGGAACTGCAGAGACAGTGCACATTAACAGCTAAAAAACATACCAACCAGTATGAAAATCATGTTCTTCATTTCACTTTTTGTGTAAAGGCAGTGCATGTCCCAGAACATCGTGGCATTGTATTCTGAGACTCACTATACACATCATAATTACAGAAGATAATTATTTTAGACTTAGACAAAGATAATAGAATATGGGTATTTTTATAGTCCTTTCTTTCCAGTCATGTTGATAATTATTAAATTCCTGAGAAACAATTTCATCAGTGAGCTGAAGCTCCCCCAGGGATATTTCTCCAGAGCTATGTCAAGGAATAATAAGGCTGAAGGCTGAGTCTCTTGCATTTATTTTTATAGTTTTGGTAATAGTGCTAGTCTGGAATACACAAGGTTTGAACTGGTGTAACTGAGGCGAATATATTCTCTCTAATTGTTCATCTCTTCCTCCTCTTTTCATGCTTTTCACCATCTGCTTTGCAATTGTTTGTTACTTCCTCTTCCGTTTTTACTAGATATTCTGCCTCTGGCTCAGTCATTTATCGAATGGTATGAAAATGTGGGCTTGAAGGCTATCATTATCTCTTTTCTTAGAAACTACATACACACACACACACACACACACACATATTTTATATAGTCTTTATACCAAAATGCTACTCTAGTAATAATAACAATACTCCTTTTTCATTGCAGATGAGATGACAGTTCAATGATAGTTTGTCTAAAGCCATTAGGGCTCTCCATTGCCTTGGCATTATCATAGGCTTGGATTATGTGAAGTGTCTCTTCTCATCTATTTTCTCTATTCATGGACTTGCTCAATTTTTTTTTATGAAGTAGGAATTTTTTTTGAACTTTTTTCTTTGACTTAATACCTTTACATTTTATCTTCTTCATGTACTGCTAATAATCACTATGGTTAGGTTGAGGGCAGAAAATTGTGACTTTTTTTTTGTCAAAAGGAAAAGATGCCAATGTTTACTGAAAAGGAGAAAACAGAGAACTTGGTAGTCAAATGATCAGAATACTAATATTGTTTACCTCAAATGTGCTTTGTGACTGAGTAACCATTAGAGTGATTTTGCTCCTTTGTGTTTGAACTTCAGCACAATTGCAATTTTGTATGTGAGGCTCTGTTGATACTTGGAGCTTGAATCATACCTGAACTATCTAACTTCTCTGCGTTGAGAGCCCTGGTTGAGTCATGCTGTGATGACACTAAAGATCATTGCACTAGTAACACAGCTCTCACGATGCCGACTATTGCTGGACTTGGCTTTCTTTGAGGAAAAATGGCTCGAAGGACTCTATTCTCAGCTGACTCTGCTCTCAGCTGCTTCATAATAAAAACAAAGCTCCTATTCCACTATGTGCTTTGACAGAGGAATTTATGCTGGCATTGTTAGTCCAGAATCTTCTGGAGAAGTTAAATAATTAAATGCATAGTGTAGGAGAAAACTGGTACCCACACATCTGTCTGCTCCATAATTTACCCAGAAACTTCAAGGCTATCAGTTGTTTATGTTACGTTGCTAATAAAAGGCCCAAATAAAGGATAGAAACTCTTCAGCTGTCAAAGATATTTTGAGAACTGTTTGTTGACATATGAAAACAGAACTAAGAAAAAAGATAATTTAGATGTCTAGGTCTTACCAAGTTTTCTGGACTTGAAAGACATATCTATGTATGCAAATAACAGCTTCTCCACCACTCTGAGGGAATAGGAAAATTAATATTGGTTTATTATATCTGATCAAACCACATTACTGAGGATAACTTCTAATTGTCATTTTGTTTCATACACATGCGATGGCTAACTGTAGAAAAGATTTTGCAGAAATGTTTTGCAAGGAACACAATTAAAACTAGACAGGTGTAGGAAATACAAATTATTTCACAATACATATACTTTTTATATGGCAAGCTAAACAGTTAGTATATGTTCAACTAGCTTATCTTTGTTATTTTAAGGGCATGTAAATGCAATCTTTTTAAACCAAGACAGGCAGTAGTTTTCAGATGAGGTCTGTATTTCTGTGGGCATAAGTAAAGGATTCTATCCACACTGTTATGTGGTCCAAAAAAAAAAAAAAAAAAAAAAAAAAAAAAAAAAATCCAAGTTGCATCTTTCTTGACCAATTTACAAAAATCTATTTTCCAGCATAAAATTTGTCAAGCTAGATCAGAAGCATGATTTTCTTCTGAATAGAAGGAAACCTGCAGTAATTCATGCAGTTTTAAAATTTTCTAAATTTTAGAGAACATAAATATACTAGAATGCAGAGGAGCCTAGTTTTCTCATATAAATAGTCATCAATGAGTCAGAGTGATATTTGAATAAAGTATGACTGATTAGCACCACATTTATGCTTATTAAACATTTTTCATTTCAATATTAAACATTAGAATTAAGTAATTTTGCTCTGTTTGTTTTATGTTAAATTATGGTATTCTTTGTGTAATGACCATTATGGTGTTAGTCTTAGAGAAAAGCAAAAATTATGATGTCTGTATATGTATCTTTCTTTGAAGAAAAAAAAATCCTGATGAATATCAAGGAAATACCTGGTAAATTACAGTTCTGAGTAAGCGTATGATCTTTCACCTTTGAAAGAAGGTACAAAACACAAGTGAGAAAATACAGTCATTAACTTAACCTTCATCCTGTTGGTGTTTGCAGTGGTCTTTGGCATTTTACTCCAAATGTTTTCCTTGCCAAGTTACGATAACAACAGAAGAGAGCAAATTTAGGTTTGGAAGTGATATAATTAGCTCGAGTGTATTTAACAGTGAAATGATTTTGTGGGTTTAGATTCTCACACCTTGTGTGTGTTGATTGTGTGTGTGGGGGGCTGATAGTGGCTTTTTGCTTGTGTGGTTTTTTTTTGTAATTTTTTTTTAAATGAACTTGACGTTCAATGACTGGTTAAGGTTGGGAAAGTAATGGAATTTCACTCCACTCCCCATTGATAAAACTATAAGATAACAAGGCAAAGGCTGTAGAGGCCTGTCAGATCATGTTGTCCATTTCTCTGTTCATTCAACTTTCCTCCTCACTGTGTATTTTTAGCACTTTGCAAAGGCCTATTTTCAATGTCTCACCAAGCTCTACTGGAAAAAAGATTGCAGACTCTAATAGATATAATCATTTGTATGGCTGAGAAGCATGCCAACAAGGGCCAGATTCTGGCCTCTCTCCAGCTTTGCAGTCAATTGGTTGCTTTGAAATATTTTTATCCATGTTCGCGAGAGCAGAGTCAGAACGATTCAAATGCATCATACTTTTAAATAAGTTAAATTGCATGGGCTGATGTATTTATTACACTAGTTGCTTTAAGTGCTGAGTTCTTAAATACTTTGTAGCGGAGTCAAGCAATTTGTTCACTTTTTTGTTTGCTGCCTCCTATGAGGAACACTGATTTAAAAAAAAAAAAGGGGCGGGGGAGGTTGAAATTTTATTAATTGTATACTAGAGAAGATCCTGTAAGGATTAAGAGCTCCCTCTTACTTTAAGTCAAAAGTGAGGACGTGTTTTTCCTCATTATTTTGAGTAGCTCAGATCAGTAAGTGTTGTCATCAGTGCCATCATTATCATTATTATTTCACAGTAAAGATCATACTGAACAGCTTAAAAAGGTCAACATCTTCGTTTCCTCTACATTGAGACTCCAACTGCCTCAATAATTTGCCTTCAAAATAAAGTGGGTGTCAATTTAAAGCCTTTATTCTCTGTAGGTTATTCTGTATAAACATTAATCCTTACATTTCAGAAGGAAAAATAGTTTGTGTGATGCTTTGATGGGAGTTTTAAATGAATGAACATGGTAAAAGGCTTTTATATTGCTAATATCTTGAATAAAAAGTCAGAGCTGATACCAATGCTTAGACATCCGTCTGAGAGACCCAACAACATTTTTACACTTCGTTTTTCAGGGCAGCCAGCAAGGAGGTGACCCCCACCTGCTCTGACCTCTGAGGCTTGCATGAGGATCCTCCCAGCAACAAATATTCTAGTGAGGTGTTTATGGTGTGGTAAGTCTTGGCTTTGATATGACACAGAAAACAGGATTGTTTATTGTTCAGCACATGATATTCACCACACTTGTTAATGCTGCGTCTTGATCCTTCTGCAGCCTACTCTTTCTTCCTGACTTAATTATTTCAACTACAAAAATACTCAAGATCTGTAACAAAAGCAGAGAAATTGTCCAAATGCTGCAGTACTGTAAAACATAGATTTAGTTGGAGAAATTAGTACTCTTGACAACTGATTATTTCTTATTTTTGAAGATGGAGTATTTAAAAGGCCAATGGAAGAATTAAAATATGCTAGGACTTTTTATTTCTACTCACTTTTTTTCTGATCCACATGCCATGTCCGTTAAGGCTGTAGAACTCATTTCACAGCAGGATAAAGGATGGAGAGTGTTGTGAGTTATTTGAATTATTGCAGTAAAGTAGCTCAAGATGAATAGAGTATTTGTGGTAGGTGCACATAAGACATTGCTGTGATTTTCACCTTAGCAGCACTTCACTGATTGTTTCAGTGTTTCAGTGAAACTGAGATGGTCTGTCTTTTAACTTTCTGCTAGTGGAAGTTATCAATTCAATATTAAGCCATAGGCTGGCATAAACATATCGAACTGTAAAAAAGTTACAACAAAAAGGTCTATAAAATGATATTTGAGGTAAGCTGAGTTGCATAAATACAAGACTGAGTTCAATGGTGAATAGATGCTGTAGTTGAGATTACATTTGATTTCAGTTTCCAAAAGCCTTCCTACAGATTCTCTAGAAAGTATAAGAAATATGTGTTTGCTTATGATATGCTTCAGAAACTGTCAGTTTCAAGTTAGGGATATTGATGTTGGAAAAAGGCCCTTTTAGAGAATATTCTAGCAGCCCTTTTGCAATGATGAGCCTTCTTGAACTAACTGTGGCTTCTCCACCTGTTGGATACACAAGTGTAGGGAAGAGTTTAAGTTGTAGCCTGGTAAGTCTGCATGTCGTAATTTTAAGCTGTTTTCCTTTAATGGTTGAAATTCAGGGAGATTGTGTAGTTTGTGTGATATGTATATAATCACATCATATATATTAATATTTCTCATGGTCTTTTTTCTTCCATTCCAGTTATTGTTTATAAAAGTTGAATACACACTCTTGATATCTCTGACACATTTAGAATGCTCTGCATGCAGATTATTTTGCAGGCTTTCAACCTTGCAATTGCTTAAAAAAGCACAAATAGTAAAACGAAGAGGGGGAAAAAAAGACTTAAGTAATAGTACAGTCTTTCACTTAGATCTTTTCGCGTAAATGTAAGATATATTTCCTTTGTTCTCTGCTGCTTAAATTGTGCTTACATATCTGTATGGTATATGTGTGCACGCACATGGGACGCACTCACTCGTACACATATATGCATGGAATTTCATGTTTAAGCTGAAGTTTCCAAATCCTGGTGTCCACATTTAAAACATGCCATTTTGTACCCAAGGGCTAGATCCTTGGAGGTATTAAAATCAGTTTAAATTTCAAAGGCACGTTTAGGGATCTGTGTCAAGGTGCCTTGAAATACTGAGACCTAAATGCCATCTGGTTCTATCAGAAGCTAATGTGCTAGACAAGTCAAGCAATTCTGAAAAATCAGGCCATACAGAGCTTCAATATGGAACATGCTGAGCAACTTCTGCCCTTCAGGATCAAGCTTCATTTTAAAAATTTAAGTTTGAAATGTTGGACGTAATTAATTTTCTGCTACAATTAGTTTGAGGCCAAACAGCAGAATAGTTGCAGATGTAGACATTAGCTGGATCCTAGGAACATCCTTTCTTGGAAATGTAATATGCCTGAAGATTCTCCCACACTCTTTGTTCCTTATGAGAATTTAAATATTTAATGTGGGAGAAATAGAATTACTTTTTAAGTCTATGTACTGAATATAACCATCTAAGCTGCTCTTATTACATATTTCTTTGTTAAATTTGTTCTTCAGAAATCCTTTTGATGATTTATTTCCCATGTCAACAGTCATTACAGGGAACATTATTAAAACATTTGATGTTATGGTTAATTTTTTAGTGGGTTTTACTATTTTAAATTGCTACATTGTTG
This sequence comes from Nothoprocta pentlandii, assembly GCA_013398315.1. NCBI lineage: Eukaryota > Metazoa > Chordata > Aves > Tinamiformes > Tinamidae > Nothoprocta > Nothoprocta pentlandii. The sequence continues at coordinate 39,566 of VZSG01000668.1, forward strand.
CTAAAAAGATCACTTGATTATCCAAACTCCTAACGTAGTAAACCACATGGTATGATGTCTGCTGAGCTTGTGGTTTGTTTTTCCATGATTTGTTTATGTTCCTCCTCATCCAGGGTCATGAATCGTGAATGCTTCTCTCATTAGGCCTTTGCAGCTTAGTCCTGAAATCCCTTAGGTTTGTGGTGAAAAACTGTTGCAATGCTAAACCTTATATCACCCAGCCTACTGTTTCCTTTGGGAGATTTTGTTTATGCCATGTATATCTTAAGCTAGTCGCTCTGTGACTTCTGGTCTCCATGACTTGTGTATGTACACTCCTTAAAGAAACCAAGAGGCGATAGAAACAGTGCTTTGCTGTTGGCTTCTGATTCTTTCATTACATATATGTAACACACATGGGCCCTTTCTAATCTCCTGCTAAATATTTCTTGATGTGAATTTGAATTCAAAGAAGATAACAGTTTTCATCTATGTGTAATACTTATTTGTAGCAGCTGGAAATGTATTTAGTGAGAATATTCATAACTTTGGTGCATTCATCTGCTCCTCGGTACCTGTTTACCACAGCTTTCCTGTTTTGCACTATACAAATAATCCAGGCATTTAGCAAACTGTACCTTATGGCACTGTTTCTAGAAAAGCTTAAAAAAGGAAGAGAGCAGCAACACTGACAACAAAAAGACCCCCAGCCCTTGCACAAGAACCAGCGTATGTTTTATTTTCTCTTTATACTGCTTAGATTAATTACTTTTATCTTACCTTCCCTTTCTTGTTTTGTGCTCGGTTCTGTCAGTGATACATTAGACACTTTTGTCTGCTACATCTACTCAAGACCACAGTTGCTTGCTATAGGGAGTATTTCCCTGTTAATTGTTAAGTATTCCTAGCTCGTACGAATAACTGAGCAGATTCCCATATTCTGACCAAACAAGCTGTGTTTGTGTGAGCTGCCGAGCACCTGCTCCGAACGCATTCATCCCTACCATGCTCAGCCAGGCTGCAATAGCTGCACACATCAATTATTAGCATTTCTTATTGTTCCACAAGACTGTTAACTCCAGCTAGCCTGGATTAAAATATAAGTTTATGGTGAGTACTGGCAAATTTGGTTCTATTAATAATGGTCATTAGCTGTGTGGTCATGAGTGTGAATACTCAGACTTTCTCTCTCTTTTTTTTTTTTTTTTTTTTTTTTTTTTTTTTTTTTTTTTTTTTTTTTTTTTTTTTTTTTTTTTTTTTTTTTTGCCATGTGAGTGGCATTTGGTTTTGCACTAGAGTCATGTGAGGTGGTAGTACTGATATGCTACATTTTCTGTCTAATGTTTTTGTGCTCGTCCATTGTATGACCTAGCTGAAAATGACAAGGGAAAATAACCATAGAGCTCCCAAAAAACCAAGGTGTTGCATCAGAGCAGGACACTCTGTCAAGTACCGTATCTGGCACATTTGTATTATCCAAGCTACCTGCACGAAGATGACTACTATTCTCAAAAATAAATATTCTAAGAGTCAACTGTGAAAAATCAGAGCATGGAAAGTTAACAATAACTCAACAAGCTACAACTTCTGGCCCAGCTTTTCTTCCTTTGGCATTTTCCCTGCTCTTGCTTTCACTAGTTTATCAGCACTGTTCCTGGCTTTGGTAGACTCCAGACGTTATACAAGTATCCAATGTTCATGGAGTCGGTGCAATTGCAAGTCATCAAGACATACTGCTGGAATAACAACGTGGCCCAGACTTCAAGATTCAAGCAAGCAGTGTTTTTATCCTAGCAAGAGCAGTTCAACTCCGGGTCAGATGCTGATGGTCTT
>VZSG01000668.1:41451-73471 GCA_013398315.1 Nothoprocta pentlandii
GGAGGCTTTGAAAAATATCTGTTTAACTAATACAGAGATGCTTGAAAAATGTACCAGTTCTTAGGGTGCTGTTTCTAATACTGATATTCTTCACCGCAATGTGTTTCAGATTGCATGAGTGGCAAGGAAAATGCTTCAGAGAAAAGAGAAAAACTGAAATAAGGAATGCTTTGGAATTACAGCTTATTCAGTGGAGAAAGAAATCATATCTAGCTCTGGAACAGGATGGGCAGAAATGCTGATGCTGTGCTCATCCCAAGTGGTATGTTGTAACTGGCACACAGAAGCAAAAGAGAAAGGAGAAGACAAACCCTCGAGAACTTAGCTTGGATGGACAACAGGGCCTGACTGACTTTTTCCCTGGATGTGTTATTTACTGAATGTCAATGCTCAAAGCTGTTAAAAAGGAAGAGTAAACTTAGAATTTATACAAACTTGCATGCCATTAAGAATAAAAAAGTAATTTGTTATTTCTCTCTGTTTTAGTAAGAAAATTATGCTCTATACAGAACTTCATTAACTTTGCAATTTCTAATCTTGTCAATTTCTAATCTTGTTTTGATTCTGAATAAAAAGGTAAAAAAAACCCACAGATCTACTTTTACAGATTGTCAGATTGAAGCTACAGGAGCTTTCTGTGTGAGTGTGTCATTTGACTTGATTACTTTTTATGTGTGTTTAATATGTAAGTTTTGATCTGTTAGGAAATTAGAATAGGTTTGAAAAACAGATTTTTATATATAGCTGCATCTATTTTTTTATCTTGGTAGATTTACCTTTTAAGGAACTCGGATGACAACACTATCAGTTGCCACTATTAAATGTATGTTTCTGGGAAATAGTTTGTTCTGTCCAGAATTATACTCTGCTCAGTTTGACCTCCTGCCTCTTTGCTACAAGACTGCTGTGAACTACTGTGACTACCTTTTCCTCTTTTCTTTCCTTTGATGTTGTACTAAGACACTCACTATACACGTTTTCTGCAACTTAGGGCCCTCAGCTTTCAGTGAATTTTCATCTCTATTCCCAATATCTGTAATGTCTTGCAGTGGGCATATATGTTGGTGCTCTATTTCGAGTTCTGCGCTCGGCAGTTTTCTGAACTTTAATGTGTAATGCTAACGTTCAAAGAAAAAAAAAGTTATCTTAATGGTGCTGTCTTGCTCGCTTCTCTTTCCGTCAACTTCTTTTTCTTAAGTGTTTCTGGGCCTTGTTCTCTAAGCTGTGGTCTGGCATGGGTGCTCGGGGTAGGTTTCTAAGCACAGTGTTTAAAATGGAATAGTCTCAGTCCCTGTTTCTCTGTGACTATCAAGTAGTTAGACGCTTCAGGTTTTTCCCTGACCTGTAATTGTTTTAAGAATTATTTTTGTTTTTTATCTCTCTAAGATTGTTCATATCCTTCTCCTTTTTCCTTTAACTTTCCTCTTCTGAGTGCTTTTCACTTTTTTCCACATGTTCACATTTATCTTAGAACTATTGGCTCTCCTATGACACTATGTATTCTGATTCTGGAGCCCCCCCTTCTCACTTATATGGCTCTTAAGTGAGAATATTCTTATAGCTTAACTATTTTGATGTGCATATAGTAAAAGTCACTTTATTTCTCTCCTTGTAGTTTTGTTTTCTGAGGCCAAGTGGTCCTAGGTTAGATTGTTTTCCCTTGCTCTGCTTGATTACTACTTTGTTTTTCCTTGAGCTTTCTTTTGGCATTACAAAAAAAATGAAAACTTTATAAATACTGAAACAATGGAAAGGTAGCAGCACTGAAGAAGCTGTCATAGTATTCATAAGCCTTGAAAGTGTCTTTTCTCCATTTTTAAACTATGAGCCTTCAAAGGCTGTCTTTATTTTACTGCTTTCTAGCACCGTTTATGTTTTTCTATGTTTTAGTCCTTTAGATTGGCAAACTAATGCTTTACTTACTGTGTATTCACACATAAAATTTGTTTTCTTATACTGTATTATTATATACATATGACATGATATTTACAAAAGGATACGTGTGCTAAAGGATGAAATATCCTTCCGTGGTGCCCCTGCATCTCACAGAACAGAAGAGCTGAGCTCGCTTTACACATTCTTTGGAGTGTAACAGAGTTCTAAGAAGAATCATCTCTCTACATTAGTATCTGTATGAAGATGTACAGCAGACAACAAACGTCTGCACAAATAGTCTTTCCTCTAGTAGCTTGAATTGTTTGTAGTGTGCAAAAAAAAAAAAAAAAGGAAAATTATAAATGTTCACTAAATCTTTAGTTAATGACCAAATTAAAATACATTCAGGTACAAAATGTAGAATGAGGAAAATGCAATCAACATAAATTAAGAAAAAAAATCATTTATGGTATTCCTCCTAGAAAAAAATGAGAAGACTTTTTTCTCATCTTTGCTGATACAGCTCTGTGCATCTAGCTAGGAGGATTGCACGTAGTGGCAATATGTTTTGAATGAGAGCAATAACAGAAGCAACTGTTTTAGAACTGGTGAGCTCTTATTGGTTTGCACTTGGGTATGGAAGGTTTGCTTGGCCAGGTTTTGATATTGTTAGACAAAGCAAAATATCATATGCTTTGTGTGAGATTTGGACTACCATACTCATTTTTGAACAGACATTTTAAAACACTTGTTGTTTCTGTTCAGTGTCAGTGCACATTTATATATTACAATATACATGCACAGTATGAAAAGAGAGATAAGGAAGGTTATGGATTTTTTATATTATGCTATAAATTTTAGCAGCAGCAATCCCATTTGCACATACTATTGAAATTAGAAAATTAGATTTTAACCTCTAATGTCTTTTTAAACATAGCCTGCACATAAGTAAACAGCTGTGCTTATTATGGATCCAGAAAGTAATAATGATAACAACAAATAAAAAAATCTAATTTGAAGCTCATCCTTCCAAAGCCGCCGCCTTATCTGCCAGCAAAGTCAGCGGGAGCCAGACCTCTCATTTTCCAGAACTGGGCCCTAAGAGACCAAAAGGTTTGTTCTTTAGCATGTTCAGTGCTATTTAATACCCAGAAAATGCAGATTGCCTGCTGTTACTCATAGCAATGACACACTGTAATATTTGCATCTTAAAGTTTCTTTTTTTTTTTTTTTTTTTTTTTTTTTTTTGTATAAGTGTTTTTTTGGTAATTTGATTCATGTTTGGTATTTATGTATTACGGTGCAGCTAATGGATGAAAGCTGAACCTATGGATTGTGTGGTGGAAAGAAGGAGCTGAGAAGGAATATAGGTCACGAGGCAGTGCTGAGGCAAAGGAGAACCAGTGGGGCTCTGTCTTTTATTAATTTTTTCACGCTTACCAAAGGCACATCAAATGGGGAAGCTCAGGTTGCTCTTGTCTATCTTGGTAAATGCAACAGTGTCCAAACAGCAGAAGTGCTGAGCCACTTTAGCCTGGGAAATACCTGACAGAAGGGCTTTCCTCAGGCAACACTCAGGACTCCAGTGAGACTGAATGGAGTGCTGCACTTTGCAGACTCGCAGGATACCATTTGGAGAGTACGTTTTCAACTCATGTTATTATAGAGCATTGAAAGGGAAACAGCAAGGCTTCCATGTAGGAAGGGATTCCATCTGGACCATGAAAAGTATATTGCTTAACAACTAGCCTTTTGCTGTTCTTTTCAGTGATTTCTTTCTTGCAAGTTTATCCCCAAACAAGTCTCTCTGCAGTTCTGTGGCCATTTCAAAAGCAAACAAATGCAACATAAAGTTCCCAAAAGCCAGACCTGCCTTATAACAGAATGCATTGCAATTCCTGCAGGTACTGGCTGCAAATCAAGACTACAGCACTGCAAACACCACTGCTCATCACAAATAAAAAGGCAAGATTTTTTTTTTTCCAAAGCTCCAATTACTCATGGCTAATGGGGTGGGTTTTTTTTTTTTTGTGTTCATTCCGTGGTTGTGATTTTACAAGCATTAAAAATGAGTGACATATGTGAGTTAAGATCTTCTTTCACATACAAATTATTTGTTTTTCTTTTATTTAGATTATAAAGTCTGCATTATTTGAACAAAATATAGGAAATATAACCCAAGAATGTTCAAAATATAAGAAAATCTATACACACATGTATTTCTGAATATCTGGCCATACGTCCTCCTTTATCTGAGGATTTCAGATTGCTTTCAAAATATTTATTCAGTTCCTTCTCCTGTTTGCTAGATAAGTACAACTTAGCAGCCAGAAAATATGGGTGGTAAACTGACTGCCAAAATAAAGAACAACTTTTCCAAACCATGTAGTAAAGCAAGGAAACCCATTGGACCTGACTTTGAAGCACTTGGTTGGCTGCCAGACAGTAGTTATTTTTCTCGAGGTGGCTTGTAGAAAGCAGTTTGCTCAACTATTTACTATGTAGAATTTTTTGCTAGAAAAGTTATTGTAAGGCAATAAAGGGGTATAAATAGTAACAGTGTAAAAGAATGAAGGGTTAGATATACTGTGCATGAAGCACCCACATCCAACACTGTATTCTTCTAAAGCAGTCCTCCTACCCGAACCTTTATGAACATACCTGTTTTCTTTTACGCTCATTTGGCAAGATGCCTGACTGTTTTTTGAAGTAAGCTCCTTGCAGGTGAGCCTGGCTTTTTGTTCTGTGTAGCTAAAGCACAACCAACCACAATAATGGTCTGACTCTGCAACCAACGCTGGTCCTCCTTAAAATATATATATATATATGTACATACGTATAATGTGTTCCTGCTATATTTCTGACTTGGAAATCTGTTATTTTCTTTATGCCTTGGGTGGTCACTGGGGTGGCACTAGTCACCTTTGCCATTTGAAACAAAGTAAGATTTATTGGTGTGAGAAGACACAATGTGCGTACTAGATTCACAGTGGAGTTACAGTGGATTAATCAGTTACTGCCTGTCAGCTGTGATGTAGTGTATGACACAGTGCGTCCTTTGCCGGCAGCAAATCGGATGTAAAATGTATTAATATAAGCCTTTCTGAAAGGGATCTAACATTTTTAGAAATGAGCAGAAGAAGCAGGAATGTTTATTTTGTATGAAATCTAATTTGTCCTCTTGTACGTTTTTGACATTGCTGGATCATTTATACTCTTTTCTTTAGGAGATAAAGTTCTTGGAGATACATTCTTTTTTATTTGGGTGAATTTTTTGATTTCTCTCTTTTTTTTTTTTTCCCTCTGGAATCTGATGCTCTATAGTTCTTTCCTTCCATTGTCGTCTGTTTAATTTTAACATGCAAGACAGCTGCTCCAGCCCAGACATAAAATTAGTTTTGCTCAATGGGTTTCTTGTCACGCATGTGCAAAAAGCTTCATTTGCCTCCCATTTGAATTTCTGTTTTCCTCGGGTGGCTCATTTTGCTGCATCTGTGTTTATTCTGTAACCTGTGGATAAGGCATGTTTTCCTAGCGGGGAGCTGGCCGGCTTGTACTGATGAGGGCCACGTTTGCTGTTGGTGCTGCCTGCAATTCCATCCCGCTTTGGCTGACGCACTCTCTGTCGACGTTTCCCCGTGATGCTCTGCACAGCTCTTCTGGGGAGCCCTTCAGGTGGTGTCTTCTACCGGCTTATGGAAGTCATCACAGATGCTTCCTCCTTTGTAACAAAAGTCTATTCTCGTCCAACATTGACTGAGACCTTCCCTGGTCTCAGCGTTAGGTGGTTTGCACCAAAAGGACTTTTGACAAGAAAGAGGTTGTGAGGTAATTGCCTAAGGTCATTTCCAAAGCAGTCCATGGTGTGAGTTTAATAACCATTTTGTGCTCTGTATGTATTGACGTTGTGCTTCTAGTTTCACTGGAGGCATAAGCTACGTATTTAACTTGTTCTTGCTGTTCTCATAGAGAAAGTAGTGTTGCAATGTGATGTTTTCTTAACACAGTGTAGGCTTTCTGAGGTATTCTTCCCTTCCCCTGGTGTCCCATGTCCAGGTTGGCATGGAGGTGCTGGGCCAGCTCCCCAAAGGGGCTCTGTTTATAGCACTGGGGGATAGTTAATATGTGGGGAAGTGTTTTGAGGGTCCTGGCAACGTGTAAGGTACATGCACTGCAGACAGATAGCTATGGATAACTGTTTGGCAGAGAGCTGGGAGAGGCTGGTGTGCTGGGAAAACAGGTGGAAAACATTATGGCACAAGGGCTCTCCTTGGGAAGGATGCAACGGTGCCTGAACATGCTGAGCTGTCAGCTGCAGGTTACGAGCATTTCCTGTAGTAACTAAAGGGATGGAAGCAAACACCTGGAAAGGATGGGAGAGTTTCTAAATAGAGTTGAGAGGAGTTATGGTTTGAGTATGTTCCCACAGAGTAGAGCATAGGGAATGTGGGGCAGGTATGTGTGTGAAAGAGAAGAGTTTGTAGCTTAGAGGCCTGAGAATTGTGAGCAGAGTGGGGATGCGGGAATTCTGCTGTTGACTAAAGTGAGTTTGCTTTGAATTTCTCTTGGCTTATCGTGGTATGTCCTTGTGGTTTTTTGTTGTTGTTGTTGTTGTTGTTTTTTTTTTTTTTCTCTAGTCTATGTGTGTTTCTCTTCACCCTAAACAGTTTTTTAGCAAGTAATCCCTGGAGTCCAGGTGTTTAAGAGTCCCTCCTGTCTGTTCAGCTCAATGAATTTGCTTCTGGTCATGACAAAAGTGACTCCTATTTTCACATGTTTCTGCAGGCAGATCCAGTTCCTGCCTTTTCCTCAGAAGGTGTAGCTGTCTTGGAAATTAATGGGAGCTTCATCCAAGCAAATACCACGAGATTGACTGTATGCCTTATAATGTGTTGCATTAGATTGTGAACAAGTATATGAACCTTTCCTGTTCTGATACCTATTTTCACAGTAGCCCCCTATGAGGGGAAACTTAGTAAAAGGTGCAAGCTGTTGGCTATGAGGTGTTGTGTGCTTTCTTTTCCAGGCAGTTCTAGCTAATTGAGAAGCTGCTCTTCAGCAATAAACTTGCTGAAGGGAAAAATACCGCATTTGATAGAATGTTTTCTGCATAGGACAGAAAGATATGACTAATAAAATTAGTTTAAATTGTACTGTTTAAGATAAAACATTATTTTGTGCCATGTACACATTGGTTTCTAAAAATGTTCACTCTTCAACATTGGCTTAGAAATAGCTAGCACATTTCTTTCTGCTGCCAGTGCAACTTTTTGACCTGGGCAGCAGAGCTACAGACCCAAGCCCTGCTTGCATGAGGATGCCTCATGTTCCACCAACTTGGAAAGGGTTTCTGGGAAAGACTTATTTATTTAACTGTTTTCTCCTAACAACAACTTGGGTTCACCAGCTTTTTGTATTTAGAGTGGAAGAATGATAATCTATATTTGATACCTTCTAGTGAACATTCTGAGAGGCAGCAAAAAGCAAGCATCTGGGTGGCTTGCTACAGAAATAGATTTCTCCTGAAAATTATTATGCTTTCTAAATACAAACATGAGCAATGATGGTCTCATGCTTCTGTTTTTTGGTCCTGTGTGAAAGTCTTGCTCAGGTGAAGCCTGTTTTCTGTCTAGCAGAGCCTCTTTATTTGGGTTCAGAAAGCAGCTGTTTGTTGGTATTTTTGGTGTCACAGTGTTACAGGTTTAATATCTTGATCTCATGGTAGGCTGACTTAGTTGCCTCTCTTTAGGTAAAGGTACTTGCCACTTTACTACAGGCTGCTGTCCCTTTGTCTCCTCCTTGTCTCCTCTCCACTAATGTGGTTCTATGTAGAGTGTTTGTGTCTCAGTAACTACTCCTGCTATTATCACTCCAGAGCATGATAGATTTTGTGTGTGGGAAATGAAAAATAGCTTTTATTCATTACCCTCCATGTAAAGTTTCTGATGCAGATGCTTGTGTACAAATCCTGTTCCTTTGGAGTCTTTAATCCATTTACAAAGAGCTTGATAATGGTACACGCCAAAGGAGCCCGTGTCAGTGCTGATGCATGGCTTTGGTTTAATGGGCTATGTACGTGCATGCAGAGACTCTATAAGCACACACAGATCACTTGGGAAGTTTGTGTAACAAGAGGAATTCATCTTGTTTATTGGTTTGTGCATCTACCCTTTGGCTTTACTCTTTAGGCACAGATCCTGTTGCATACTATTTACCTCTAACAACCCAGATGATAGTTCTTAAACAATAATATCCATTTTAAAATGCCTCCTGTTTAAAATGCCTTGTACCAAATTGATTCCAGTCAATCTATAAAAAGGGCACTTATTTCAGACACTTGCGAAACTTTTCCATATACAAGGGCTGCCTCTCTCCCATTCTGCACTTGCCTGTGCGACGCAGAGATCTGCATAGCTAGGTTAACTCCAAAGAGCAGGGAAAAAAGAAAAAAAAAAGGCAATCCAGGCTTTCTTTTAAGTGCTGAAAATATACAGTAATCAAGTGGCTTTTCCTGCATAGATCATCATATTTCTGACTATTTAAAATGTATGAGCATGTATGGCTCGTGTGCTGTGGCTGGTGTGTTCCTCTTGCCAACTACATCTACTGAAGATACAAATATCTGTGTTGGAAATGGATATAACAGGTAAAATAAGTTTATCGTGAAGTCACTTTTATTTTATAATACCCTAGAGCTCGAGGACACTATTTTAGCTTTCTTTATGGGTAGAACATTATCTCTTAGGCAGCTTTGTTATGCAAAAGTGATATCATATCCAACTACAGCAGTCTTTTGTAGTTGTCTTTACTGTCACTGTGGCTTTACTGTCAAAAACTAATTTTTGCTAAGGTCCTTGCCAAATAAGATGTCAGAAAAGTTGATCTTCAAGCCCTAAGTCTGTTCCTTAGGGGTAGAGAAGTGCAGCAAAATGCAGGTATTTGATGATCTAGGTCTGAGTTGTGTTTCCTGCTGAAAGTATAGCAACAGCTATTGGCTTAGCTCACGTAGGTTGGGAAGGACCTCTGAAGGTCTTGCAGTCCAAATTCCCCTCATGCAGGATCACCTAAGGCAGTTTGTCCAGGACTGTGTCCAAGAGCCTTGGAACACTGTTGAGAATGGGGGCTCTGCAGCCTCTTTGGGTAACTTGCTCCAGTGCTTAATCATCATCACAGTAAAAATTATAATAATAATAATAAATGTCTCTTTACATGTTCAAAATCCTCTCTTTTATATACTCTGTCTTGAGATGTTCACATGTGTTGATAAAATGGTCTAATATTCAACCACATTGCTTTGGGATAGTGTATTTTCCATTGGAAACAATTGGGGGATAATAATAACGGGGGGAAAAAATACCACCTTGAGTGCTAGCGACATCTCCTGTTGTTCTCTGCAGATCATGTCTCAGGCTTGTCCTAATTCCTAATATTAAATTTTTCAGAGCTGAATAGCTCGACCACAGTACAGGCCAACACAGCCGCTAATTGCAGGGCGAGAACCCTCCCCGTGAGAGCTGCCTAGTTGTCCGTGAAACTCCTTAGAGTTCACAGACATAAATTTCTCTGTTGCTGTATTTAAACTCTCAAATGCTGCTCCTTGGATGAATAGGATAGTTTTGTAGGATCTTTGCAGAGGCTCTCTGGAAAGGTAAGTTTCAACATAGCAGAGTCTACAAATGCTGCCTAGATATGGCAGTGTCAAAGACTGCTGACAGGAAATCCAAGGACTGTTCAGCTTCCCTGAAATATGAACAAGATCTGTTGAGAGACTCGCTTGTCTACTCAACCTGTTAAGATACTAGGGATGCCTGGAAAGGGAGAAAATGAGATCTGCAATGTGGCAACACCCAGCAAGGACATTTTTAGAGTCAAGTTAGACAGTGGGAAATACTCCTTTGAAGCCAGTGCCTTTTATATGAGATCTTATGTGTGATAGTGAGTGACTTGATAAACTCCAAGAGCTTGGAAAGCAGTTCAGTCTCAGTGACTATTTTGGGCACAGCATAATTTAGCCTTCTGAACAAGTTCAAGTGCTCTTAAACAGAGGATGTAACTTGCAAACTTTTTTTTTTTTTTTTTTTTTTTTTTTTTTTTTTTTTTTTTTTTTTTTTTTTTTTTTAACCGGTCTATAACGAAAAGCTAGAACTGAAGAAGAGAGCTGAAGTCTTAAATCTTTTTTTGATGATGTCTTGGATTAATTCGGTGCTGCTTTGCAACATCTGACTCCAATACAACTGCTTTGCAGGTGGAATGGATCACCCTTCAGTTAGTACCACCCCTATCCCAGGCTGAAATCTCAATTAGAGCTGTGGCTCGAGGAATCCTGGTATTTTAGATGTGGTAGTCTATGTTTTGGTGAGACAAGATCTCCAGGATTAATGGCAGTGGGAAATGGGAAACTCCGCATACCCGAGCACTGGCTGGGTCCCTAAGGTAGGTGGTTGGGGAGATATCCTGAGGCAAGGCTGCTTCTCTTGTCAGGATAACTGCTTTTTATGGCTGCTAATTCTGCTTGGGAGCTGTCCTTGGAAATCTCCTCTACTCTTGCAGAACAGGATGAACCTGTACAGTGCAATGGCTAACATTCTGCCTGCATATACTGCTATTTTGTTTAAAAAAAAATGAACGTCAAAACATTAATAGTTTGCTTTTATTGTAGCAGTTTATCTGGGCCCCCACCTCTTCTCCCTCACTTAGCTGTTCAAACCTTTATTAAATAGTTAAGAAGATGCTTCATCTATAAGAGGCTTTTTTTCCTTAAAAATGTGGTTAATATCTGCAGTTGGAAGCTGCAGAGGGAGCTGCCTTCTCTCTTTTACTTTTAAATCATTTCTCTCTAGAAAGCTGGATACTCCTATCTGTCAATATGGTTTCAAGCTTGTTAGACGCTGCCATGCAATAGCGATAGGAATTGTGGATTTAAGCAGCAATGCTGCCTTTTGAAAATGAAAATTAGCAATACAGACAGCTGATGTGGCCCAGTAACATGATGCTCTGTATTTGGTTGTATGATGGATTGGTCTATTTCAATTAGCAGCTTCTGTTATAGCTGGGATGAGAGTTTAGCTTTAGCAGATATAAATAATCCAGTGTCGATACTGAGCAGGTCTCCCAGCTTGTGTAAACTAGTACTCGGACTGCACTGCATGTAGTCCTGACAGTGTCAAATGGGGGAATTGCTTGCCATGAGTTGCTAAGGAGCCTTCAGTCCTTTTATATGTAAAGGTTTGTGTCTTTTAAACTCGTGTGATCTACCTAAGCAGGATTCAAATTCTGTTTACCCTCTGTTTGTTTTGGAGATCATGGAGCATATTGGAGATCATGATACAGACTTCAGGTACAGGGGGCTGGTGCCTGAAGGCATAAAAGAAAAACAAAAATGTGGAGCTCCTCTAGCTACTTTATTACAAGACAGTGGGAGATCAGGATCAAATAGCCAGAATAAGGCCAAGAAGAGCATTGCAAGTAGAAACAAGCTTGAAAGAAGAAAATACTTTCCGCTGCCCTCTGCTGACTGCAGCCCATGCGGTGAATCCAACTGGCAAGCTGCGTGTGCCGTTTTCCAAGGCGTGTGCTTGGGAAGCAGCTGCTGCTGCTGCCTTATGAATGGAGCTGTGGAGGTGGATGGTGCTCCGAGGTAACTCCTTCTGCAGGCGGTATTGCTTATCCGACAGCTTGTCTTTATGCTTTCCTGCGTGAGCCCTGCTACACTGCGAGAGAGAAAATGCCTTTTCAAAGCAAGTTCAATTGCCAGGTTATGTTCAGTTTAGCCTTTTACTGAGCTGCGTGACTGAAGTTTGGGTAATGGAAAGCAAAGTAGGCTTTAATGTTACAGCATCTTTGATCTCCCCTAGTCCTGGACTGTTTGGGTGTCAAAGCTCCCTTAGGTGTCCTGGCTAGAACCCTCCTGGACTCCCTTACAGGCGATTGTGTTACTGAACCAGTGTTCAGGATCCCATGTGCTGGGGAGCTTGTCCTGCTTCCTAACTGGGCTATGGTGGGGGGTAGCAGGAAGATTAAAACCTTCCTCTGTAACTTGTTAGCAGTTTCAGTGTAGGTTAATAGTGGTAGTGTCACTAAAGTAAGTGTTTGGAAGGTTATTCCTAGCTCAAGTGCAACAAAACAGAGGAAGAAAAGATGATTAAGTCCATGTTTTAAAAATTATTTCCCAATACAGAATTTCTATAGAATTTCCATGATGAGCTTTCTGTTATGGGTGTACTAAACACTGAAATCTCTCCCTTCTGCTCTGGTTTTCTGGCAAGTCAACTCTTACCATCTTTCTTAATGCACCCAGATAGCACATCTAAGCTAGGGCAGTACAGTCAAGTGAGAGGCACATGCTGCATTTCCTAAATATAGAGGCCTGAGGTTTTTCCAAGCTATGCTAGTTCCAAGGAATGACTTCTTGGATTAGCAGATATACTTGAGTAAATACATCATGGTTAGGTTCCTCAAGTAGGTTAATCATGGCAAGATGCTTCCCAGGTAAGTTTTGCACCTTGTTGTGAGTTCTGCGTGATATAGCCTGTCACGTTTGGTTGGAGTCAAGCTGCTCTGAGGAGTATGAGACCGTGGTTAGGTCCAGGAGCCACTCTCACTGCTGTAGATGAGCCTGTTAGCCATGAGGAAAGCACAATATGAGGTAGAGTCTCAGTTTTGTAATTAAAAATTTTTCCTCAAGCTATTGTTTTCCCATGATTGACCCGACGTTCTGAGTGCTTGCAGGCAGCAGTCTCCTTCTGCTTCATGTTCAATATCACAAGTGGCTGTCAGAGTTTTTTGGGCACTGCCATAGTGCAACCTGTCTCACTGGCAGCCAAGAGCTTCCTTTGAACCCCATGTTTTCCTCTCCTGTAGGTTTCAGGTACACTTGGCACTTAGGCCTGTGCATGTGGGATCTACCATAAGGAAGCACCAGCCCCTGACCTGGCAGCGGCTGCTGAGTTTAGAGGTCTCTGCACTTGAGCTGCCATTTGGAAGGTTACCTGACTGCACAGCGTGACTGCACCTGAGGGGCAGGACATGGACTATGGGTGTTGCAGCCAGCCAGCTTGTCACAGCTGGGAGCTCCAGTGTGTTCAGTAGGGTCAGGCTGAAGGCAAGTCCTGCTTGAAGATGTGGTTTGGTCCCCACTGCCTTAAATCAGGTCAGCGATCACAATTAAATGTAGCTAGGAGGAGTCTGGCTGCACAAACCTTTGTTTTTTTAAAGCAAGAAATGTAAAAGCAAAAGCTGTGCAAGACTCCAGCCTGTTCAGTTCTGTGCACTGCCATTTGGCAACGCTGCAGGTGCCAGGGGTTTGGAAAGGTGACCTTGTGGAGGCAAGTGAATGATGTGCTGCTCTGTTGGTCTGTCCTAGAGGACAAAAACTTCCCTGTCTGGTAGGTCTGGTACATTTGAAGGATTTTTCTGTTTGGTAGGAGTTCCAAATGATTTCAAAAAACAAACAAACAAACAAAAAAGCAAATCTCACAGTGCTCTCTTGCAAGAAAAATCTGTAGAGGAACTTTCAGGAGGTTTGGGGCTTCATGAACATTGACATTGCTGCTTTTTGGGTTGTGTGGTTGGTTTGCTTATTTTTAGTATTTTGGTTCTGTCTGGAAGTTTGTTTTGTTTTGGCTATCTTGTCATTATAGCCAAATCGAGTGCTGTGCATGTGTGCCATCTCTCTGGCATTTGCTGCTCCTTTATTTTACCCTAGTGCCTTTAATTCCTACGGGATTTGGGGAAGTGTACATCAGTGTAGAGGCTATAGCAAAGAAAAATAAGCTTTGAAGTGGTTATTTGATTCAGCACCTAGATGTTATCAGTAGTGGCAAATTGAACTTTTCTTTGGAAAGTAGAAATGCAGTTAGAAGTTTTATCTGTCATTGGTTTCTTTGCCCTGAAGTTATCTGTTCTAGATATGCCCATATATTAACAGGCTAATTAGCTGTTAACTGGCTTAAATAACTATCAACCACATCTATTTGTATTAACTGAGTACAGCTAATTTAGAAACTATTCAGCTTGTAAAAGCTAACTGCCAGCTCTGTAAACAGTTATGGGTACAATTATGATTACATCTTTCTAACATCCATATGATCACTGGAAATGGAGCTCTGTAAGCTAATTTCCATCTACTTCTCAATACATTGGCCAGGTATAACTGATTAGTACCTGGAGACTGTCCTGTCTGTGCTATATAGGAACAGAATCCAGATTATTCCCATTATGGCCATTCTGCAGGAAAAGCAGAAGTAAAACATATTGTCTTTTTACTTGACCTGATGGCAAATCATATGGAGGCTGCCTACTCTAAAAGAGAGTGAAAGGTGTCATTTCTGCCTTGTAATTTTTCAGAAGAGGCTTTCAAATGATCTTTATACGAGAACTCATTTCCAAGTTGAATGTTATAAAGTTTTTCAAGTGTTTAACTTGAAAATTTACACTTTAAATACCTTTTAAGTGTGAAGATACCTTCTTTTTAGCGGTGTTACCAAGCCCAAGTGGCATGTAGACTGAGTAGGTATAGAGTAACCACAAAGATAACTATTAGAAAATCTCATTTGTCAAACACCACGAGCTAGTGGGATAAAAAAGTGTCCAGGATATTTTTATCTCATGGCTCAACTTACATTAGAGCTTGTGAAAAATTACTATAGAGAGACTTTAAAGAGTATCTCCTAGTGCTTTTATTAGATTTAGCCTTACAGGATATTTCTTCACGGAGCATTGAGGAGGAACACCCTTTAAATGCAGTGTCATGCCCTCCAACTCTCCAGCACTCCTCTTCTCCTTGGTTCTGCAGAGCTCCGATTCTCCCCAGGATCAGTGGCAGAATTGTTGGAGGTGAAGGCTCCTGACAGAAAATCATGCTTCAAAGCTTGAAGCTTTTACAAGCTGGTCTGGCTGGTGGATCTCTGGTACTTCCTGCCTTGTTCTATATTTACACATATGACTTTTCACTGCCACAGTTATAGCTGTTTGTTTTCTAGTCATTACCAGTCTGGCAGTAACCAGACCAGTACCATAACCATCACCATCATTACCAGTGTTTTTTACCACAGTCTTTTTTTTCACATACTTGATATGCAGGAAGGCAGATGGGTGTAGTGAAATAAAAATACACTGGTAAATTATTAGGTCTTTTTATTGGTAGTCACAATAGATATTGAGGGATAGTTAAGGTAATCATTTCTTAGTGGAGTGCTTTCCCTTTGCTCCCCACTTTTTTTTTTTCCTGTTGGGGTGATGATAATCTTCAGACATTCTTTTCTATACCAGTCCTTTAATTACTTTCTGAGGCCTGGCAGCTCCGAAATTTACCTGGGAATCTTCAGAAAATTTCTAGTCTTTTAAGCCCCATCAAAGGACAAATTGAGATGATGCATCTTGTGTGCATTGGAACTGTGCTGTTCTCAACTCTATTTTTGTGTTCTTGGTAAAACAGATTTTTTTTTTTTATAACATTTATCTAAAAAGTTAACAGTATTTCCTGTGGTTTTTAGTCTTGTTTTGACCTGCGTCCATTGCTAGCAGGGAAAGAAGAGCAAATACCCTGAGTATGTTCTGTTTTGACGAAGCAAATGTGATGTATAATCTTTCTCCTTGGGTATGTAGCACTTTGTTGGACAGTGTAGCTGTAGAGATCAGGAAGTGCAAACTGCGTCGTTTGAGAGGCAGCTACAAAACTCCTAAATGCCCTAAAGGGAGAAGCTGTGGAGCTAATAGAGCCTCGTGCTCTGCAGCACTTTGCGCCCAGATGCGTGCGGAGCCCTTCAGCAAGAAGTGAGCAGGGATGTGTGGCCTCGTGGCAAAGGCATTTGGATGCCAAACAAAAGCAGGTCTAGAGACTGCTCTCTGAGCTGTTTTTATTCTTTATCACACATCAAACTGTTCATGTGCTTGAGAGAAATGATTCAGAATGAGAAGAGAACTTGTGTTGTCTTCTCTCCATCCTAGCTGAGCACACTAGTTGGTATGATATGACATGAAGCTCTTTCCTAGCTCTGAAAGAGCACTAAATTGCCCTTCGATTCCCTTAATGAACATATTAATAACTAGTTTTCAATATAATAAGGGAGTCAAAGTTACTATCTTTAGTCTTCTATACTTTTCTATAGTTAGATATTAAGAATTGCATAATCTAGCACAAGGCTTCTCACTGGATGCTTTCAGAGTGGGATTTTTTTGTGCTTGCCTTTTGCTTTAAAAATAGTGAGTTTTCTTTTTTAGGAGTCTGGATTACATTGGTGTCCTTTCACTTCACTTCACTGCTAATGGTGGAAGTGGGAATGTATTTTTCCCCTGAATTTTGTAATTGTGTAGCTGATGCGAAAGATGGTTTGGAAGTTTGGCCTTATGATCAGTGATTTCACTACTGTTACCCTGTGAACATTTCCTAGAGGATATGAACAGTAGATGTCAAAGCAAGCATCCAAATTATTCCATGTACTTAATTAAATGTCACTGAGTATATGAATATCCATGTTGCAGTGTAAGAAAAAAGTTTTAGGAGTTTTCATGTGTTACAAATGTAATACTTTGTGAAAGATATGGTCATAATGAGATGTTCTAAGGTAGTCTTAAATAAGGCATGATGTGTTAGAGACCGCCTTTTTCCTGACCTCCTGTTCTGCCATAATTTTCAGATAGTTAAGGTTTAATAGCAAATATCTAATATCAGCACAAAGCCTTTTGTTCTGATGGTCTCCTCCAGTTGTAAAACTTGCAGAAAGAAGGACTTGAAAGAATGATCCCTTCCCAGTGTCTGGTTCTACTTTGTCCTCACATCAGGAGGTGAAGGTTTTACTCAGTGGAAAAGCCATATAGCTATACGACCACTAACACTAAATGATTGTAAACCTTGGGATCTTCAGGAAATCTTTAAATAACAACCACCTCAGGTCAGCTCCTGCAGCTATTGTATTACTTGTAGGTTTTGGCAGTGAAACTCTGCCAGCATGTCCTTCCCTGTTCTTGGGAACCTTGGGAATTCCTGAGAGTACCTTTGTGTGATTCAGCCTTCTCTAATTGCTTAATTTTCAAGAAATGCTTTTATTGGCTTTCTGGGAAAACGTGTATTCTTGGTGTTATATGTAACTGGTTTTTGTCAGAGCACTCTGCACCAGTTCATGAGGTGGATGGTGGCATTGATTTCCATGTAGTCCAAATATTAAACATTTGATCTATATAATTATAATGGTAATGAACCTTTTTTTTGTAAGGTCATGCATAGAAGACGTATACTACAGCATATAACATTTACATTATGTCTCTTAAAAGAACCACACAATAACCACTGCTTCACTTCTTCAGCTTATGTATATTTTGGGGATTTTTTTTTCTTTACATTTATATCGATCATAATGAAGGCAGCCTTTTGTCCATACATTGATAAGAAAAAGCAGTAACTAGATCAATAACCAACTTCTTCAGGCACTGGCTTGGTCCGGATGGGTGGAGGAGAATGCAAACATTTTAAAGGTCAGTGGGAAAAGCCAATAGCTTGTGTCAAATGGTTCTGCAGCTCTGGCCACTCTCTGGTGGTCACCTATAATTGAACACAGTGAGAAAATGTCACATCTTGTCTGTCACTCGCTTGTTCTTTGCCTGTCTGAGGGACTGATTCCCTCTTCCTCTTCAGTTGTTATATGGCATGAGAGGGCTTCTTCTCCACATCGCAGAAACTTATCCAAATTTCTTTTGCCTTTGATAATTAGCTTTTAGGAAGTAGTTATGTCTTTTTCTTCCAATCTTTTAAAATGAATGGTGTGTGAAACCTGATTGTGCGAAAGTTCTGCTATCTATGTTTGTTGGTTGAGCAGTATCAATAGTGCCAGTTGACTTATGGATCTCTGCTTATATCCTGTCTGCGCCACTGCTGTCATAAAGATATTTGCTTTTTGCTGGTTTGCTCAAGATGAGTGTTTTGGAGATGACAATTTTGCTTTGATCCAAGCAGGACAGTGTGACTATGAAGTTTTTTTTTTTTTTTTTTTGGCAATATTCTTCTCATTCTTTGTCAGCATCTCTCTACTTTTTTCTCTCTATTCTGGCAGGTGGATATTAGAAAGAAACCCCTCCGTGTGGGCTTGTACCTTTTGGATTTTCTTACCAGACAGTCAGATAGTTCTGGACTAGAGAGGTTATTTCTGTCACTTTATTTTCAGTGTGAGTTCCACTGTGCTAGACAGGGAATGTAAATAGGCAATGGGCCAGAGGAGGACCCGCAGATTTTAGTCATTATCTGGAGTACTGTGACACTGTCCGTAACACTTAGAATATCCCTGTCAAACATCTGGAGTTCGGATGCACGAAACGGGATGTATACATGTTGAACTGCGTTAGTGGAATGAATGCAGGTATCGTGCCCTTCTTTTAAATGCTTTTTTAGACCTGACCTAATGCTGCTGCTAGTGCGTATTTCCAGTAGTACAGATCAGTCAAGGATGTGGTCAGTGGTGCCAGGTATGTGCCATATGAAAACATCTGCTTTGAACTGCTTTTAACCGTGCTAACGAGAGGTGCCTGGGCTGGCTGGAGTTACCAACGATGGTTTGAGCCACCGCATGCGAGCCAAGTGGGACCTGGTGCCATCTTGCCTTGAGCCTTCCGAGCGCTTGCTCCATCAGCCTCTTGTTGCTTTTATATTTGCAGAATGCTCAGCAGAGATAGAGCAGTCAGGTGATACTTTATCTTTTCATCTCCTCTTTCATTTAATTAATTCTAGGGGGCAAAAATACACTGAAAGCAGTTGCCATGATGCAAGAAAACATCAGCTAGTGAATCTGTTATTTCGTGCTTTGGTAAAAATGCAAAGGGCACTGGAGTGAAGGGTCAGACAAGTTTTAAATGAGTGGTAAGCGGAATGGAGGTTGAATTGGGTAGGAAAGATGTATTATCCCTCAGTATACTATAAACAAGGAAAAGAAAGGCAAGGCAAAGAGTCCATTCTCTATGGTCAAGAGAGACCTCAGACTTTTTTCACATGTGACTTGCATGACAGTAGGGGAGATGGCAGAGAGGAGAGTAAATACAGGGCGTGGAACATGCTGCGGTGTGTGCACGGTGAGGGCTATGATCATAAGCCACACAATGCAGATGTCTCCCAGCATAGACACATGCACAGCAGCCAGATCTGTGCCTCTAGAGTTTTTGTTTTCAGCTGTCTTTTTGGCAGCTGTTTGAGCTGTTATTCCAGGCCTTTCTTCTTATGTCTGGTTTCTGTGTGACATACAGCTATTAGCTAGCTAAGGGCTTGATCTAAAACTCAGTGAAATATTTTTCAACCACTCGCAAGATGGATGTTTATTTGGTACTTTGCATGTGACTAACACGGTAACTACATTTGAAAGATTTAATTATAACTTCATAGTGAAATAACTAACTTAGTTGGAGGTGTTTGCTTATAAGAAGAAGGTCTGATAAAGAGTTGTCTTTGGTAGCTCTCACTTATTCTTGTATTTAACTTATTAGATACAGGATTTCTTAGGTAGGTGACCTTTGAAAATTGATGATGTCAGTTGTAATATTTTAAATCAAAGCCGGTGCCTGAGAGATTTCCAGGTTAAAAAGCTTCATGTTATGCATTTTCTTCAAAGTGGGTTTTTTTTTTTGTTACCAATATCTCTCAGTTTCTGTTTCTTTTAGGAAGACGAAAATAATAATAGTTTTTTTTCAATTTTTAAAATTGCCAATGTGCAGAATACATTTCCTTTAGAGATGTTTCCCTTGTTCCCTTTTTCTGAATGCAATGAGAACATGTTGTATAAGAGGATATTTTCATGTTTTCCTTCTCACTCTTGAATTTTGGTAATTAACAGAACTTCTTTAGTTTTGTGTATAAAAATTTTCATTGGTGACTAGAAAACAGTTTTTTTTAGCTTTCTCTATTAAGTGGTAAGGTAGCTCCTTTTTCCAGAAGTTTTGCTATTTAGTTACTTGTATAGAAACAGAAAATTAAATTTTTTTTCCAACATAATTGAAAAAAATCCTGGGCTTGAATAACTCTAAGCATATGGAAGGCTACATCTAAATCCATGCCTATGCTGACACTAGTAATTTTCAGAAAAGAACATAGCTTCTTAAATATTTATTGGTTAGTCTCTGTTTTGACAACTGATTGAATACCTCCTTTTACATAAATTTTCTGTGGCTAGTACAATTGCTATGGATATGATGCTCATTGTTCCACAGAGGTCTTAAGGATCATTGCAGGGCACTCGGTTAATGACATGAGATTTCATTTTGCTCTTATCAAGGAATGTGCTTTGTAATGTGATTATAAGGGATTTTTCAATTAACGTGTGCCAGTTTCTTGTTATAACTCTCTTCCCAGCTAATAATAATTGTTCAGTCTCATTAAGGTATGTTATGCAAGTAACGACTGAGAACTATGATTTTAGATGTTCTGCAAATAACAAAAGCTGAGAAATGAGGAAGGAGACCCAGCTAGTTTGACAGTTCAACCTTGCATAAGCTCTTCAAAACTAGACCTTGAAAAACCCGACATACTCTTTAATTTAACCTCCTACGCTGAACCTATTCCCACTGTCCTTATCGTGGACAAAATGCTGTTTGACCCCAAGTGATGTGCTTGCATCCAGACTTGCAGGATACAACTTCCCTTTCCCTAAGGACTCAACCTTGTCATGAGAAACAAGTTCCAAAAAACAATCTGAAATTGCTGAGTAATAGGGTTCAACATATTCATTAGAGTTCAGCGCAAATGCATGTTGGATTGCTGGTGATGAATAAGAAACCCTTCATTATTACTTTATTACTATTCTAATATAATGGCATTTCTAATTCAAAAACAAAAGAAAACCCCGCTATGTTCTTTCCATCCTTTTTCATTTGGGGCTTTATTAAAATTCAGGTCCAAAATCCCCCCTGAAATGTGGGGGTTCTTGGACTAGATGATCTCTAGAGGTCCCTTCCAAACTTAAGGATTCTATGATCTGCCCTTATTTCTGCTATTGGTAATAGTTTTCTCTGCAAATGGTAACTCCGACTACTTGCGAAGCAAACTTTGTCTCATGATGATTACTGGTGTTTGAATTGCCCTAATTTGTTCATCTCCTGCAAAATCTATAGAATTTGAAGTTTGGGGAAGTAGGTAGAATCTCCCTTCATCCCTTCCAGTGTGTTAGAATAATAAAACATTAATGAAATTATACTCATACATGGGCATTCCTCCAGCATACTTTTTGTCCAGTNTCCTTTTGGCATTGACAAGCTTGATTCCCAAATAAAGTAACTCTTTCCCAAGTTTTGTTTCATCTTTCAGGAAAAGAGAAAAAAAAAAAAAAAAAGGTGTGTAAAAATTAATTAAACCTCACAGCAATAGATAAAACAAGTACAATCATTATATATCCAGTTTATTAAGTAAAATTTCTATATCTAAGTAGATATTCAGTTGCCTAAAAAAAAAAGCAAAAAAAAAAAAAAAAGGTGTGTAAAGTTGCACAAATGCGTCTGAACTTTCCCTGATTTAATATATCCATGTAGAGTACTTCAAGCTTAGACCCTGCCTCTCATTTATTATGCTGAAAGTAAGGCAATATATAACCTGTTTAAGACATCATGGCAAGGCTGTCAAGTAGAGTATGTTCTTGATGTTCTTGTTATGTTTTGGGGTGACTAGAATGCCCTACAAAGAGGGAATGATGGTATTTGAGCCCCCTTCTCCTTCTGTCTTTTTTTCTAATTACTACTTAATCTAAAAATAAATCCAAAATTAATCTAGGGCCTATGTTCCTACTAATTCCTCAACTTTTAAAGCTATTACTTCATCAAATGTATCTTGAAGAAAATATTCCTTTTTTGTCCAAGGTAACCATATGTAAATAAATGTTACTATAAGTTAGCGTGAGCATATAAATAGCTCAGTGCCTTAGGGGATGATTGGGCAAAGAGCAGAAAAGGGGGATGGAGAAGGGAGAGAGAGAGCACTCCTGGATCCTTTGGGAAAAGCAAACGGCTGACCTATGGCTTGGTGATTAACGTGTCTTATTCCCGCTGCGAATCAGGGTGCAGGGAGTGGGCAGGGAGGCTGGCGGGGGCAGCATCCTGCCGTGCCCTGGGCACTTACAGCTCCGTGTGGAATGGGAGCTGACAGCAGTTTAACCATCCTGCCCTGGTCCTCGCTGGATGTCCCAGGGAGCTGGCTCTGAGGCCGTTACCTCCTTTAAGTCACAGGAACTTGCTTCTGGGCAAAACCCTGCTGAACTAGGCAAGAAGACTCAAATGCCAGGGTGACTGCAGGGCCAGCAGCCTGCAGGGGGAGGGAAACAAGGATGTTTGCTATTCAACTAGAAAGGCAAATGTTTTCCTCGGAGGAAAACAAAGCCATGGTGAAACAGTGAAAGACATGAGTTTCAGACAAGCTGTTCAGCCTACAAGGGAAGTAAAATATTGAGGCAAAGTAATAGTTTTGTGAGACACGTTAGACAAATATATAGAGGGAGAGTTTAATCGAATGCAATGGAGTCACAGTTTCTGGGTCACAACTTCACATTTGCTGAGATTTCTTTCTTCTGTAGATTGCTGTTCACTTTAGAACTGTATGCTGAGCTGTATTCTGTAAATAAGTATTTCAGGAAAGATGCTACTTGGGAAAATTTGCCTGGTAGTTACAAGTCTTATGTGTGTGTCATATTGTTATGTTTTGCTGTTATTAACTTGGAGGAAATGTTCTATTTAATCTTTTTTTTTTTTTTTTAACCGCTAGTAGACACAGCATCATAACTCTATTGGTGACAAAATACTTGCACACAAATGGAGAAAGTGACATATTTGAACTAAAGAACACAAGGGAGAAGAGTAGATGGTAGGTCTTAAGATGTGCCGATATTGACTGAACCAGATATTCATGGGATACAACTCTAGAGATTAGTGGCCGAGATTGAGAAAATTGCAGATGTAGACATGGTGTAACGGAGGAAGCAATGGAGGAAGCAATGCAATTGTCAAACAAGCTGCCTCTGCTGAGGAACAAGTAAAAATAGAAGCTGAAATAGTCAATCTGCCAAGGTAGGAAGGAACTGGTGCCAAAAAGAGAGGACTTAAAGACTAGACTTAGTCCAAGGCTAAGGAAAGTAGATGGAGATGGAGGAGCGTTGAAAAGAGTGCAGGAAATATGAGCCAAGATGCTAAATAAATGCCTGTGACAAGTGAATAGAAAGCCTAGGTATTCTACACACCAAAATTAGAAATACAGGAGACTGACATCAGTCTCAAGAGGAAGTGTTGGGAATAGCTCTACAAGCTGGTGACAGGCTTGTTACCAGAGCAAACAAAATGATGTGTGATCTGCAGAATACAAGAACTGCTTAAAAACATGGAAAAATTGCCATCAAACAAGCGAGACTGCGAGGATGGCCCCACATTATGTCTCATAAAGGTGTAAAATTCTATCTGATTTTGAAACAGCTTGATTAGCATTCAGGTACTGGGCATGACTGCCTGATATAAGGCTGTTTCTTTTTCTTGCAAGAAGTGTTGATAAGTGAAATGGATCCATTTCATGTGTATTTACACCCTAAGAACGCATATTCATTTGAACATATCTTGTGCAACTAAAGTTAATTTCCTTTTTTTGAAATAGATCCTCTTTTGAGTAAGTTTACTTCATGGACAGCCTAGAAATTAGGTAGACTTTCAGCAAATCACATACCCACTGGACAAATAATTGTTTACCGAAGATCTATTGCTGTTCAGATGACATGAGAGGAGATGAATAGAGATTTTCTCACAAGCAAAAATGAAGTTCAGAGAGAAGGAGAAGTCCTGAATAATGCAATGAAAGATAAGGTTGTTCAGTTCATTATTATTTTGATTTGTAAGATTTAGAAATGGTCTCAAATCTCTAATTACATCCCCTTGTCCCTCCTGCATGAATGAAAATGAAAAGAATGAATATGTTTTGATTTCACTCAATGGTTTTAAAATAGTATTCAGATGAAGGGAAGAAATTTACTTTATTTGGTGGTTTTAATTCATTATTTACATTGTTTATTATAAATTTATATAGCCTACCGAGGCTATGAAGATAATTACATTATTTCTTCATTTTTTTTCCTACTGACTGCTAGATTAACTTCAAAAGAAGTAGGGAGACTGCTGAAAAAATGCTGTGTTGAAGTATTATTTTGGATCTTGGTGTTTGTGTTTATGTGACTTATTTATTTTTTGCTATGCTTTGGTTTATTGATTTTCATTTCCCTTTCCCCCTTGAATTTTTTTTGATTGAAACAAACCCAAATCTTACGTAAACTCAATGAATGCAATTTAATGTTTATATAATATTATGGTTTCAAATAAGAATACATAAAAGTTGTATTGGAAATTTTCATTTAAATTACCCTCTTTCCAGTGAAAGGTCTTGAAATGGAAGAAATGACCACGTAGCACTTGGTCTCACTCTGCTGTGTGTAAGGTTTGACCCTCGGCAGTATGTGATCTGTGCTTCCTCGCTCTGTCCTGGTACCTGCTGCTTGTTGTCCCCACATGTGCTGTTTACACCAAGTCCACTAATGAAAACCTCTATGATAGTTCGATCAAGAGGACAATACCATATTGAGCTAGAAAAAAAAAAAAAAAAAACTTATTTTGGATGCTGACCACTCTACTAACATAGAGAATGAAGAGCTAAATGTAGGTAAAGCATTTCATTTTTTAGGGATTAGTTGTTTTGTTCCAATTTGGCAAGGCAACTGGTCAGAGGAAAGATTGTGCAACTATCTGGAGATGACACAAAGCAGGAATGCAGGTGTCTTTCTATGAAAACATGAGATTTTAGCATGGACAAGGCAGATTGCTTTTACTTAAACGTGTGTCCAGAATGAAGAGTAGTTGAACAAGCCTCTAATTAGCCAGCTCATTTTATATAACAGGGACACTTTTGACTTCAAGCTAACTTGTTTTCACATACTAAGAGAGCCCATTCCTGAGTTTTGCTAAATAAAACAAATCAGGTTTTCAGACAAGATCTGTGGCACTTGATCAGCTGCAGTGGATTAAATAATGGGGACATTAAAGAAATTGAGCCAAGTGGTTTGAGCCAATTGAGCAAAGTATCTGGGTGAAGCCGTCATCCATTAGCATTCATTCTTGTGGGTAAGCAGAAGCTTGAAAAAGCTCTCCAGAATTATATTCTTATTATTTATTATTAGTGATGCTCTATATTAACATCACCTAGCAAAATCTGAAGGATTATGAAGTGGAAACTACACATTTAACTGCAGAAGTATTAAAAAGGAAAAACTAAAGAGAAAAATGACAGAAGAATTCCTTGTTTCCATGTGAGCACATCAAAACAAGGGAGAAATTGATATTATCAAAAAAGCCATCTGACCTTAACCGTCCACGTTTCTTCCTGTATTACAGAGAGCACATAGCTCATCCTACGCATTACATTCAGAACAAATGCTGTAAGATGAGTCTGGGTGAAAGCATGCATCGGGAAGCTTAGGAATACCTTTTGGGATGGGTGATCTGTCAAAGGGAAAATGAGTGGGAACTTGATTTGACTGTACTTGTTGAGAAGGAAATACAGAGAGTGATCTTGCAATTAAATGGAGATGGAGGGCTGCCATCATAATGCTCTTCTAAGGATGGAGAAGATCTTGCTTTAAATTTTTTGAAGAGCTTCCTTTGCTTTCCATATGTATGTATGTATGTGTGCTGCATAATTCAGTCAGTTCTGAAAGGAGAGATTTATGCTCAGTTGAAAAAAGATGGGTGGGTTTGGTGGATGAGAGAACAGATGTAAATACAAGATCGTGCTTTCAGCTAAAGGGCTGAAATTTCTTGCATCAAAGGATAACTATTCACTTAGGTGAATGCGGTATCTTCACCTTGTAGTCAGGGTGAATGATGCAGATAGACCACAGATATGATAATCCAAGTGAGGCTGGTGCAGCATTCTTTCCCTTCCTCTGTTTTTTTCTTCCTTTGAAGGCATTTAAGACAAGGAAAAAGAAGTGAATCCCAAAATAGAAGACAAATCTTAAAAAGCACTGTGGATATAGCCCCAACATGTGCAGAAGTGATTAATGTGTTATATCTGTAATACAGTTTGGAAGGCTATTAGGAAACAGAAGGAGGGAAGGACTTGGGGGATTCCTTCCATACAGGGAGCCTTACAGATGAGGAGGAGGATAATGATGATTAGAGTATCATCCTGCAGCAGAAAGCAAGGATTAGGAGTCATAGGGTTCATATGCAGTATCTGTTAGTATATTATTATAATGTTGCTTTGCTGTGATGGAAAGGCACTGACATGAAGATTGAGCAGGTCCAAGCGACCCCATCACCTCTGGGAATGTAAATGATTAAATCTTCTTTTATATGGATGCTCTTGCCTTGCCTCACTTGGGCCAATTATGTCAAGTGAACATGTGTGTTATCCCAGTTATTTCTATGACCTAGAAATACTTGGCTCACACAGAACTTTGACTTTGAAGAATATAACTTAGAATGTGAGAAGAGGAAGCGCAATGTAGACCAAGTCACAGATCCCTAGAGATTGAAGCCTTGATAACTGAGAGAAGAAATAAGTACTTTGATACTCATATGATGCCCTGTAATAGAAACATTGGCTCACTTGAGTTACTGCTTCTATAAATTCAAGTGCACAATATGAAGTGACATTTTTCTCAGGGGAAAGAGACAAGACCTTGGCTCTTTAACAAGGTTTATTCAAAATAGCGAGACTCTGTGCTGTGCGTTCGCTTCAGGAATATTTGCAGTTTCAGACTTACCAATTAATAAATCATAAACATCTTAATTTACTATGCTTGGTATGAGCAACTACTTTATTAAGTCATCAGGTTGACATTAAAAATAATAAATTGCATATACCAAACTTTTCATAACTCAGAAGGGAAAAATAATTAGAAAGACATGTAAAATGTAATGGTTTATCTAAAGAGAATAGTTATTTATCTTTTATTCTGAGTGAGTGGCATATAAAGTTCCTTTTTTTAAAAAACTTAGGGTGTGCAAAATGCAAGTGCTTTGCAGGAAATGCCCGGTCTCTGAGAATGAAGCCAAGTGTGACACTCCGAATGTTCCTTAGCTCTTCTCATGGAGCTGTCATCCTCTGCTTGTGCACCCTTAATCAGAAGCAGTTATGATCATATGCAAACATTTTGTGCTATAGCAAAAACAATTGCATAACTCAGTAACTGAGACTATTAACAGAATGACTCAGTTCTGTTGTGCTCGTATTCCAATAAAAAAGATTTATTTTTCTGCTCCCCAAAGACATCTCTAAACATTAGAGGATAGAAAACAGTTAGAAAATATAGAGCTATATGTCAGTGTTTGTATGGAAACAATAAGATTCTGCTTTCAAACTAATTGAGTTTTAATTTTTTTCCCAGTAATTTTCATGCTGTAAGAACTTTCTAGCTTAAACAAATTAAATCATGTGATTACTTCAGAAGTCAATTAAGCCCACGTTTTTGTTGTGAAACTGAAGTAGAGTTTTATAATAATAATAATAATAAAAACCTGGTCACTGCCTACCATCCTAGAAATGTAGGAATACTTTCCATGAAGCCTGTGATAGTTTACAAGCACTACAGGGTACCCAGCGTGAGAACTAAGAGAAATTATTTTAATTATTGTTTTAAGTAACTTCATCTCTGAAGCAGCAAGTTTTATCCTGAAGTGTTTGTGAGCCATTGTTTCAGCAACACGATCTCCGGATGCAGAGGCATTTTAAGCCACCAGAACTGCAGGCAGTGTAGATGACAACAAGGCTTCCACTGTCTGCCTTTCTGTGCTAAACAGTAAGCCCTGTTCTCCATGAAATTGTTTAATATTTCTATTTGTCAAGTAATAGCATGTAACAGTCTCAGCTAACGCTGATGATCCTCAGTTTTAGGCACCGTGCTTTTAAAATAATAATGCATATAGACCACAATGGAGAGGGAAGTATTGATTCCCTCCTGCCAGGTCACAGATTGCTACAGGTAAATAGGGCTTGTTTGGCAGAGCTGTGGCTTGAATTTGTGGCTGCTGAGGTTAACCCTGTCAGCACCCAGCCCATCACCGAGGGTGCTGCACCCTTTGAAACCATGGATGCTTCTGCAGCTGAAGCAGAGTCCTTCAGAGCCACAGGAATGGAAATGGTGTCTAACTAGTTAATTTACTGCTTCAGAGGCCTGCGCTGGCATGCTAACATTGAGCATCTGCGGCTGATTGCTCTGAGGCATTAGGGATACAAAGATAAATGGGATTTTCAAGGGCTTTCCTTTATCCTTTGGGCAACTGGCAGGATATGATATTATAATGATTGGTGGTAATGCTATTGTGTCTTCAGTCAATAGATATGATTTTAGTCAGTGGAAGCCTTGACTTTTCTAGCTCTTACATACTATATAATGTCAAAATGACTGGGTAGTGCCCTTTATTAACTGTATCTCAAACTTGATCTGCTTTTCATCTTTACCTTTATTCTTTTCAACAGTGGTTCTCTTCCTCAATTTTCCTATCCCTGATACAACTCAGTTCTGCTTTTACTTTTTTTTTTAATTTTTAAATATTTATCATCAGTTGTTTCATATTATACATTTCTATTTTAACCTTAAAACTATGGAATACCAAATGGCTGGACTAGTCCTCTGATTTAAATGAAATGCTATGGAGTGCTATTAAAGCCCCATGGTGCAGAAGTACTGCCAAGAACCTGAGAGCTGTTTATCTTTTTTAGTACAATATTGCAAAACTAGTTCCATGATTGAAGCAGGAAGAATAATTTCAACATTAAAAAAACCCAAGTGTGTATATATATAATATATATATAATTATTCTGTGATGTTTACTTAGAACTTTAAGTGTGAGAATTCCTGCTCTCCTCTTCCCCTCTGCGTCCTTCTTTGCCAACTATTGTGCTGAAATACTTGTTCTAGGTAGGGTAACGTGCAAAGGGTATCAGTGTAACTGAATCACTTTGGTTTAAGGTGCCAATTCCTCATTTAAGTTTGGTGACTTATGATGCAAATAAATAAGAGTTCTAGTTGTCTCAGACTTGTGGCTTTCTAGAGGACAGGAAAGAAAATAAAAAAAACCACCAACAACAAAAAAACAACTTTCAGCATGAAAAGGTCTATCAGCATTTCAGGCCTTTTTCTGAGCAGGTAAAGGGCCCCGGAGAGTCTCATGGTTGATGCTTTCCCTGGCGTTTGCTTCAACGTGACGTACCCGAGAGTCGGCAGAGCTAACTGGCAGCCAGCTAATAGAAGTTCTGGTTTCTAATTCTGTCCCCCAAATCATGAGCACTTCCTTTTGTATCATAACATGAACTTGACAGAATAGAAAACATTTAGGTACAGTCTTGGTTATAAAAGATCAGCATGCACAGGAAAACTGAAGTGCTTTTTTTAACTGGAGTAGAAAACAATATAACTGTCTGCTTATATACTTTTTACACACTTAGAAGTGTCTGTTGGCATTTTCTCCCATAACACACATTTCAGATTTTATGATACCGTTCCTTCATAATAGTAGGGACAATAAGATAATCTAACAGAGATGATTAAAGGAGAAGAATTCCTTAAAGATATGAGTGATGAAAGATCTTTCCGTAAGTTGAAAGCAAGTGCAAATGCATTTATCCCAGGAAACACTCCTATTTCTAGGGACTGATTAAATAAAATCACAGGTTCCTAACTCCACAACTAGTATGTAGGGGTTGTGAATATTGAATATATATTACAATTTTTGTATGTGTTAAACTGTATATGGATGCATGTTGTCCTGCATATGGGTACATTCTGCTGCACAGGATAGAACACTGGAAGAATGGCTTTATGTTAGATAATAACTTTGCTAGTGCTCAAAATGACAAATTTCTTTTTATATGTCTGGACCTTTGTGCCTTAAAACTTGATGAAAGGATAAAACCCACAATAACCACTGAACTACTAAAACAGTCATATGTGAGAGCTTGACCTGAATCCCTCTGCTTGGAGTATATAATGTGACCTCTGTACAACAGAGTATATGAAATTTCTAAGTGGATGATATTGGCCCTTCACTTGCAGCCACAGTACTTCAGATTTATTTAGTTTTCTGTATTATGGCTTAGCATCTTGGAAACTATGGGTTGTTATAGAGCCTTCTCAGGCTTATCAGCAAGAGAGATATGACAGGTGATTAAATTAGATGACCCAGGAGAGAGATTAGACCTTTCTGTATACAGTATCTTTAACTTACGATGCAAACAAAAGAAATTTTACCTTTGTATTGTTTATCTTAAATTTACACAGCATATTTGGATGGCATCACTCCCTAAAGCTATTTAAAAGTTTGGAATTGTGAGCAGAATGGGTTGTCCGTGCTCTGATTTAGGAATGAATTCAACTCCAAACCCAGTGGTGTGGGAGTTTTGGTGATTATAGAGCAGGGTGCTCTCACTTCCCTTGCTGCTTTTTAGCCATCATTAGCCAGATGGAAGGAGTTAGAAACTTAGGCAGACTTAGAATGAAAAGGAAAACCAGCGGAGTGATACATAAACCATGATATTTATTCTTACTAATTAAAATCTATTTTCACTGCTCAGATGTGTTCATTAACCTTAAAGGAAAGATAGCTCCTAAAGCCAATTTAGCCAGCTGCAGGAGGCTTACCAGAAAATCTCATGTGAATAGTTTCCAAGTATATATATTTTTTTCCATATAAGGAAAAGACTTATGTGAAGAGGACCAGCTACTAAAAGAAGGGTTAGCATAGCTAGGTACTACTGGAAGTCAAAACTTTTTGTGTATTGAAACCCAAGTTCTGCTTTGTGTGTGGGTGGTATTTATTGTTGTTATTTTTTTAACATAGCTAAGTGTCTTTTAAATACTGGATAGGGCTTGAGAGGACTAATGCTCAAAGTTGTCTTGGATGGACTTCAATGGAAAGAGGTTCTGAAGTTGAGCTGGGCTGAAGTGATTTTTTTTTTTTTTTTAAAACCAGATAATGTTCAATATAAATTAAACATGTACACACACATACACAGAGGAAGGTGCCCGAAACAGCATGGAGCAGCTGGAGGGAAAAACCTGAAGTTCCCATCACCATTGATTCTTGTCCATAGAAGTAAACTCAAAAGACCCAATAGAAAAGGTCAAAACCACTGAGAGAGGTCAAAACCAAACTGATTTTCAAGCCAGAGTACTCAAGATGCTCTTTGGTCTTCTTTCTGGCCAGTGACCAGATCTGCTTCAAGTAATCACTTGGGGCTTTACAGCATGACATGCAAGGAAACTTTATTTGTGATAAAATGAGATTTGTGAAAAAAGAAAACACGGGCAAATACTTTTCCCCAAATAAAATAGATGTAGATGGAAAATCTGAACATCCAAAATGTTGTATCTTTTAAGTCTTTTCGGTTTCAATCATGCTTTATGAGACAAGTAGTAACTGTCTGCTATTAATATTTATAATAATGAGATAAGTTTAAAAGACAAGACCTTGTACCTAACATGGTTTTAAAGATAGAAGATGATAGAGGAAATGTATCACAAGAAAAAGTTCTTCCTCAATTACTTCTAAAAACAGGGGAATTTGAAGTAAATAACCGAGGATATGTTTACATTATGGAATTCGCTATCTCTATGAACTTCTGTTGGACGTATTGCAAATAGCAAACCAATCATCATTCCATGTAGAAAATGTCAAATTTTATCCTATGAAATTGTAGTGCTATATCTGTAATGCAGACCTGCTATAGTGAAATGTTGATAACGCTGCATTTCATTAGGAAATGCTTCTGATGGCGTTAGATGCCTCATGGGTTTGATAAGGTATGTCTCTCTTGATCACGTTCGGGATAATATAAGAAAGGCCCAGTCTTGGGTAAGGACACCAATTGAATGCAATATACTGTCTAAAAGTACATTCTTCTGCAAGGAAAACATAAGGCAGTAGTAGTATCCCATGCCACAGGGATCAAGGAAAAGTTTTTCAGATAAGGACTTATGTGTCAGGCTGGCCTTATGCTTTGTTTGGAGCAAATAAAGCTTTTATGCGGTGACAGTTGTGACAGTGGTAGGTGTGCCACTGAGACCTTCATCCTTTCATGTGCCATCCTTGGTTCTTCAACACGGAGTTTTGGTGCTAGTCGCGGGTGTTGCTGAATGTTCTATAATTTTAAATCAAC
>VZSG01000668.1:73556-85460 GCA_013398315.1 Nothoprocta pentlandii
ATAGCAGTCATCAGCAAAACAGGTGACGATGACCTGCCTACTGCTCTATCAGTACTACTCGAATCTTAGCTTAATTGTTGATTCTAACTTTTTGCTCAGCTCTATTGATTTTTTTTTTACCTGGGGATAAAGGAATAGGAAATTGAGGGTTGGGAGGCAAGCTGAAAGCCAAGAATGCTGGAGTGCAAAGAACATAGAAAGGAGACGTGGTGATGGCTTCAAATATACAGCAATTATTTGCAGTGCAAAAAAGAATCTACTCTTCTCCAAGGTCTCCTAGAGAACAAGAGCTGATGAGCTTCAAGTAAAATAACATTTTTTTTTTTTTTTTAAATATGTATTAGGAAAAGCTTTGAATCACTCCCAAGAAAGCAAGAAAGGCTGTAGACTCTATAGCACTGCAGGTGTTGGAAATGGGTGGCTGAAACGTAGCAGGGTTAATTGCTACAGCCTTGGCTTGTGTGCAAGGGAGCAAGATATGGACCCTTGTATATGTGTTTGCTATAGATTTTATAAATAGGATAGTAGATTAGAAGTAAGGAAGTGATTTTGTACCTTAATTATTCAGTGCTAAAAGTGCTAATATTGAGACTGATACTGCTGCACTGCACAGTCTGATATTGATATTTAATGGAACAATAACCTGAAGATAATGTTGAAAAGAGACATAGAAAAGAATTGACAGGCTTGAGAAAATGTACTACTCTGCTATATTAAGATAAAAAAATGATCATAACAGGAGCTAAGGGCTGGAAACAGAAGATATGTAAACGTAAATTAGAACTAAGACTGTTTTATGATGAGGATTCTTTACCTTTGAAAGAAACTACCAACAGGAAGCATGAATTGTGTATCTCCAGAACACTTCCAATTAATGTTATTTATTCCTTCAAACCACCGTCTACCAACCTGTTTTGCACCTGTTTCTAGCTGGTGCTAGTCCTGTGTCTAGCTTGGAGGCTAGAACCAAGTTGGGAAGCAAAGGGTCCTATGAAGCAGTGGCCTTGGTCTGGTGTTTGGAATTGGGAGGGCTGAAGTCATTGTAGGCTGTAATTTTTCTCGTTCTACTGATTATAATAAATTCTTAGTTATTGGCATAGTGCAGGGAAAATGGCCAATGCGTTAATTGGTGAAATATTGGCAATCAAATTAGATCATCTAATGATGCTGTAAAGTCTATGAAGGCAGTTGGTACCCAGTTACAAGGAGGTGAAAATTGTGCCATTACACCAGTTTTAAGCAATAAAAGAAAATAAAACATGTATTTTTTTTGTTTTATATCTTTATCTTGTGCTTTAAAGTTCACCTGTAAATTATACTGTGTATTTTATGTCATGTCCTTATTCAGTATTAAATTCAGTGTTCTGTATAGTACTAAATCCATCTTCTACCCCTAACGACAGTGTACAGGGCATTCTAATCACCCCGACATGATCACACAGCATACAGATTACAGTGAAGAAGACGGTAATTTTTTCAAAGGCCTGATGTCTTTGGGTGTGCATCCGGATAGAGCAGCATTTTGAAAGTGTTAAGGTAACCAGAAAACAAGAAACCAGAAAGTAATAAATGTCTATTTTGTTTTGTTCATTTGGTCAATATGAGAACTTGGCAGTCGGTATTAAGTTTCGAATTTTTGTCTGCTTGGACTTCATGGTTAATAGGTATGCTGTCAGTAGTGCCTAGCAGGACCATCACAGCTTGTTCTGCAGACGATAAATGGTAGTCTCTGGCTCCAGAGTTATAGTGTAAGTGTCAGCTTGTAATACCCATGCTCGTTTTGCCAAGATATATGCTTTTCAGGAAGTGATTTTGGATTCAGCAGGAAGAAGGGATGCAAAATATGGCCCTAAGGATAAGATTCATCTCCCTTAAATTGGCTATCTGAAGTACAGTTATTTGGTTCCTAGTTGATCCCTTCTAATGTTGATTCAGCTTCCTGGCTGAGGCAGACATTCATTGTGTACCTCAGTGCTATACTTGGAGCAGTTAGGCATTTGGCTTGAGGCAAACAACTTCTACAATGTGGACTCTTAAGCTCCTACTAGGACATATTCTCATAGCCCCTGGCCTTTCCCTGCCTTGGTTTCTACACAGATATCTCCTAGTGGTTGCTCTGTCACAGCTCCTTTCTGCAAGAAAACATAGAGGTTTTCCGCTCCCAATAACATGATAAAAGATGTGAGGTCTAGGGAGCAACAGTGTCACAGAGAAGACTAAGCAGCGAAGTTGAAAACCCTGGCAGTGCTCATGCCTCCCTAAGATATATATCCAGGCCCTTGGATGCAGCGGATGATTTCTTTCCTGACCACCTCATCATTTCAGACTCAGTGCTCGAGGTGGAGGATGCTCGCTACTTGAAACACAGTAGAGGTCAGAGGCAGCAGAGCAGCTTTTCTGATTAATGGAAGGGTTTCACACTGTGATGCTGTCAGGAAGAATGAGGTCTCATGCTTCATGAAAAGATGAGTGAGAAAAGAAGAAAAAGAAGGCAGCTCTGGAGAGACTCTCGCATGCACACACAGTGCATATTTATAAATATAAATAAATATAAATAAATATAATATATATATAAATTTTTTTTGTTTATCTATAAACAAAAAAAGTAGATTTAAACTCTTTCAGAAGACTTCAGAACAGGCAAAGGTGCTCCCTCATGTCACAAGACAGGTCACAGATTTAAATGTTAGTGCTCTTCAAGCACAGAGTAACTGAAAACCTGTTTACAGCAGCTTAATCTGAAGGACTAAGACTGAGACTAATGAATTCTTTGCCTTGCTCCCAGTTTTCCCTGAGCAGAGATGTAATTTTGAGTCAGTTTCTATGCTTTTTCTCCCTGCTGGTGTCTTTCCATGCATGACAACAAGACTGTAATATCTAGCAAATTAACTTCTGTTTCAATTTACAGGTACTACTAAATTTTTTCTATTATGAAGAACAAAAATTACAGAGAGGATGAGCTTGTAAGCACTGCTTAATAGTTCCAGCCAAGATGTGAAAGCTCAGGTGTTATGTCTATTACAGTATATCTAGTTTCAATATGCTAGAGTGGACCCACGTGAGTCTCTAACAAGATAGATTATCTAAACTTTCTATTATTCTTTCCTTTAGAAGCTGGTTTAACATCTGGGATGTGGGATTGATGTAAATTTCTTCTGTGAGATAATTTCTACTATACCAGACTGGGAATTGAGTTTTCTTCTCATATGCTTATGGTAATGAATTGCAGGTTACTCAAATTACCACTTAGTGGTTTGCATTTGGTGGATACTCCAGCTGAAAAAATTAACAATTACTACAATGCAGGTAATTGTTTTCCTTGAGCTTTTCCTCCTTTTTAAAGTTTTCTTAATTCCCTTAGATGTGTTTGGTACCTATCTAGCCAGCAAAGCATAGATTTGCTATTGTTTCCTCACTTCTAGTGTTGTGTTGTTTTTTTTTTTTAATAGTTGTTTCTTATTCATCTCAGGTTCTTATGTGTTTTCTGAAAAAGTTTAAAGAGAGTTTTCCATCTTTGAACAGATGTACTTACAGAATGGCAATCTATTCTTTTTCAGAGGCTTTTTATTAAGCTGAGTGTGTGTGTGTTCGTGTATAGAAGAGTTTGCCAAGAAAAGCAGGGGGACAGGCACCCAAGAAAGTGGAATAAACATGTTGTAGACCAAAATATTTTTTCAGAATTAAGCAGGGATGATTTTGGTGTTAACTTTCCAGAGAGTCTTTAGCTACTTGACTATATTTTGGGGGACAAGGAGGTAGAGGGTAAACCATAGAAATCTCCCCCTTGCAGTTATATGTTTAGGGTTAAATACCGAGGCAGTATAACCTTGCATTTCTTATCCAAAGCGTACAAGGTCAGACGGATATTATGGATATTGTACTGGAGTTCCTATACAGGCACGTGTGTCTTGACAGAGAGTCTGGTGCATGAAGAATGCCAAAAGTTCAGGAAACTGGGGCATAAACGGGTCTTTGTTCTCATGTGTAGGTAGTGAGGTCCTCCTGTAAAGAAGCTCTCTGGCAGTGTTTCCATGAAAGCTTAGGGAAAGTTTCTTTAAAACCTTTCATTTGGCCTACTCGGCATCACCCCACTGTTAAATAGGTCTTCTAGTGGTCCAGGACTGGCATCTATGTTTTGTCTGACTTGCAAGGCAAAGTTCTTGAAGATACCACTGCTGACACTTGCCTTTGGGGTAGTGGAAAGAAGAAGCAGTTTCTGGAGATCCATAATGCAAGCTCTTGTATATGTCATGTATCTGTCTTGAATACATATATTCTTTCTCAAGTGCAAAAGTTGAATCTTTATCTACATTGTATGAGATACTAAGCTTCACACTGAATGAAATGCTCTGTCTTATCTGAAAAGGATGGGTGGGAGATTTTCATTTGCTTATTTTGTCTTTGAGGTATGTGTAGAGAAGTTACTCTTTCTTGCAAAGCCTGGTAAAAGGCTGGTCTCTTCTATTGGCTGAGAATTTAAAACATAACACAGGAAAGTCTTATCAGACGGAAGCCTGCTAGCGTGCACTCCTTCAGTGTGGACACATTCTTAATTTGTTGGAAAGAGAGAAATGAAAGATGATAGGGAAGTAACAGGGTCAGATGGATCCAATGCCTCTTTGCTTCCAGTTTTCCTTACTCTTCTGTGGTTGTTTTGTTGTTTGTTTATTTTCCTCTGTATGGGTATAATATTTTTTGAGTGAGAAAGTGCTGTTGTTTTAAGAGATAGATACCTTCTTATGTTGCAGAAGATACATACATGTATGTATACCTAGATTGTAGGTATAAAAGTTCATGAACATGTGAGTGTAATATTCATGTTCTGACTATAGCAAATAAAAAGACTCATCTCTCCACATTTTTAACTTAGGAATCATTGATTTAAATAAGATCTGTTCATTTTTTTAATGGTTTAACTTTTCTAATCTCTATCTTTGAAACACCATATTACCTGTTGCTTTTTGTTTACGTCTTTGACCTGTATATCCTAACTCCATGCATATACTTCATATGGTGTGTTTTAATGTCTCTCTTTGGGTTTACAAACCTTGTCCAGATGTGACTGAATTACACAAACCTAGTCTACATCTAGTTAAATGTCAAGGGTTAAATTTCTACTGCAGCTGCTAATCTCAACTTCTGTCACCTGCTATCCTGACTTACTTATTACTAAACTAGTTTATATAGGGTTTAATAGATGCCAGGAATGAGAAGCTGGACAGAAAATAAAAGGTCACTCAAATAAAGATGCGAAAAGGCTAAATGCACGTTGAAAAAGGTCAGTCATTTAAAAGGCCAAATTCAATAAGCCACCCTGTGGGGTGATTTGCCACCCGGTTGGTTAAGTCAGCAAAGCTGGTTAAAGCTCAGGCCAAAGCTCAGAGGTGAAGTGTTCTGTTTTTAGACACGTTTACTGAAGCCAAATTTGATGAATCGAGATGTCTCTTAGTTAAGTTGCCCTTCAAAGGCACCTTTCCGATTTATGAATGAAGATATTGGTGTGAAAATTAGAAAGCAGGTGAGACAGCCCTCAGGATCCATAAAGTAAGTACTCATGGATACTGTTATGTAGGGATAAAGAGGTAAGATGAGATGTATTCATGGCACTTGCCTGTTTCAAACAGGACATGAGTTGCAGGACAGGTCTTGGTGTGGTTCAGAAACTGGTAGACAATATCTTACTTGCAATGAAAAGACGTGATATATCCATGAAAAGGCCATTAAATCCTGTCTTTCATATGTTGAACATGGAGAGGTAACTTAGATGCTAAAGGATGGACTTTCAAGGATATTTCTGACTCTCAGAATTTGGAAAAATGGGGAAAGATTTAGGGAATTTGCTGTTATTTATTATAAGGATTTTTCTTATATAGGAGGGTATTCTGTTGTAGTTTATAATTTAAAGGTATGTTGTGTCTACAGTTATTGCTGGTCATCTAAGGAAGACTTTTCCTTATTTTCTTCCAGCTCTTTCTGCTTGTCATTAAACTTTCATTTGGAGGCTGGTGCCGCAGACTCCCTGCTAACCCCCAACGGCACTGAATAGCCATTGCACTCCAAGTAGGCTTAGCTAGGAGTTGACAGAACCTTTTAATGGTATTGGGTTTCCCTCTTCAGGAGGCTGCTTTCCTTGCTAAGCCACCCTGCAGAGGCAGTGAGGAATTTCCAGTAGCATCCCCTCTTTTTGAAGGCCAGAGCTCCCCTGTGCACCTGCCTTCAGCATTTTATCTTCCGTGTAGGAAAAGAATCTACTGGATGCTCCCTTCCCACTTTCCCAGATTAAAAAAGTTAATTTTAAAATGTGACTCCTACTACTGAAGGTTGTATTTTAGGCAGATAGTGTCTGATAGGAGTTTTTTTTTTTTTTTTTTCTTAAGGTACTCATATTACATGAAGAACAAGAGCACTGAGAGCTTGGCTTCATAACTTCTCATGTGTTATGTTTATTTTAAATCATATATGTATTTATTCTTTTGTATAACAAAGTCACCTAAAATATTCTTAGTAGTCCTTATCTGGTTTTTTTTGTTTTTGTTTTTTTTTTCCAATATGCAATTAACTTAAATATTCCTGTATAGATGAATGTTTTTCTCTGTGGTTGTAACTCGTATTTGTTCTTAAAGCTTCAGTTTGCTCCATCAACTTTGACATGTAATCTGTGTCAAATTTACTTTCTGGTTTTCTTGATAAAAGAAGTTGCTTCCCCCATTAAGTTTGATGCAGCTACAAACAGATGTTAAACCAGAACCTGATATTTTTGGTGGCAGGAAGGAATGTTTCAGCTGCATCAATATGTATTATATTGAACCATGCGCTTTTGGCAAAACCCAAGACCCCACTTAGGAAGAAAGGTCCATACAGGAGAGCTCTGTAGAACCTGTGGCATTTGCTAAGATGTTTGGTACAGATACTTGAAGACTGAAGTAGCTATTAATTAATAGGACCTTTCATATTCATTTTAAGTTGGATTGGTGAATCTCCAGCCAGGCCTGCTTGGGGTGCTTTTAAAACAACTGAGCCAAGAGATCCACTTAGGTTCACAAATACTGTATATGCAGCCAGAGCTACATATATGTTACAAAATACAGTATATGCAGGATATCTTTAAATGAAGGAAAGACTAAAATAAAGATCCTCCTAGATATTCATTCATGCTAACTTGATGTGTGCTCTTAGTTACTTTTTGTTGTCTTTTCATAAAAATTCTCAAAAAAATCAGACACACACATATTGGTAACAGAACATGATTAATCTTGAATCCATATTTTTCTCCTAAACTCTACATCATCACTTACAAGATATGCCATGTTATACTGTGCTTAGTGTAGTCTTGAAAAGCTTCTCTGTGTGCTTGTCAGCCTCCTCCAGAAAGCAGAAGCAACACCATATGGTATAGGAGGAGATGTACTAGAGACAATAAATACTTGAAACAATAACATCAATAGATATTTATACTTATAAAGAAAGTAACTTGAATTGCTTTGTGGTTCTAAAAAAGACAGTTAGTGAAAAGCAAAGCATTTTCACTGATATTTTGTAAGTATTACTTTAGTTGGACATGTCATGGAAGGTGTGATGTGACCAGTGAGCAGACAGATGACAAAGGTAGAACAGAAAGAAAATATATCTTTTAGTTACCATATCACTTCAGTAAAACTTCAGTTATTTTTACATTGTTATGTCTTTTTCATTGTGTTCGTCTAGTTTGATATAGTTCTGTGAATCGATTCAGTATTTTAGAAGGCAAGATAACGAATATTCTCGTGTGCAATCTCCGTTTCCAGAATCTCCATGATAAAAGCAAGCGAAGCAGCGTAGTTGTGACTAATTCTTCTTTAGAAATGGCCAAGATAGGATTCTGCTGCTAAAGGCATATTTTCCTGAACCTGCTGAAGTTCCCTAAATAACACAGCAGCTTTGTGGTCCTGACTTCCTAATGGGAGAAACTCTTGAGGTATTCACCACTTCTAAAAGTTAGAGTTGACAATTTTTCATGAAAATGGGGTAGGTGGTGATACCATTTTCAGCTTCTAACAGCTAATGATATTTTCACTGAGCCATGCCAAACAAATTTTTTTATTTGTGATCATTAGTTGATGATGAAGTTAAAAGAAGGTTATGGAGGCAAGAAATCTGGGTCTTGGGAGGGCATTTTTCCTCTTGGCACCTGCCTTGTTTTGCTACCACTAATGCAGTCC
This sequence comes from Nothoprocta pentlandii, assembly GCA_013398315.1. Lineage (NCBI taxonomy): Eukaryota > Metazoa > Chordata > Aves > Tinamiformes > Tinamidae > Nothoprocta > Nothoprocta pentlandii. The sequence continues at coordinate 81,755 of VZSG01000668.1, forward strand.
TATGCAAAGGTGGCAGCATGTTCCATGGTATTGCACTTGAATCCTGCAGTGCAGCCATAAGGAATATCACCGGTATACAGTACTGAACTGCTGCCCTGTAATGGCTCTCATGCTCTAATCCAAACCCAACCCAGTTTTTCTCTTTGACAGTCAAATCAGAAGTTAACATATGCGCAATGCAGCTATTACAGTCTGTCGGCATCACTGCTACAGATTTCAATAAGGCACAATGTTTATTGGCTTTTGCACATTTACTCCCACGTGTTCCCATACTGCCTTCTTTACTCTATGCCTGATTATTCTTGCTATCACAGAGAGCTCTGTGTCCTCTTTCTGTATTTCTGTCTTCTATTAGCACCTCTTCCTTTTGACAGTTCTCAGTTTTATCTCCCAATATCTCCAGTTTGCAGAAGATTTTTTTTTTTTTTTTTTTTTTTTTTGTGTTTTTTTTTTTTTTTTTTTTTTTTTTTTTTTTTTTTTGTTTTTTTTTTTTTTTTTTTTTTTTTTTTGTGCTGCTGAGGCTCTTTAGGCATATTTGATTAAGCAGCAAAGTACTTGCCCTTCAATCCGGGAGCTGACAAGCTCAGGGAAGGACTGGAAGCCTGAGCAGGAGGTCAAAAAGCTCTGTAACTGAAGGTACTGCTAACAGACTATCAACTTAGGGCATTTCAAGTCCCAGCTTACAAATAAGATTGCTTGAGTTTATCTCCTGTATTACAGGTGGCTTCATTTTTTCTCCTTTATTGCTTCTTAAGGACCAATATGTTTTATGTGACTTAAGTATAGTTTCCAGGAGGGGACTGACTTTCATTTTGAGAAGTTTAAGCTCTTCTTTTTTCTCTTGGAATTGTACATTAGTGGTAAATTCCATCCCCTCCCCTGAAAGTACATGATTTACAGCTTAAATCTTCTATAATCTAAATGCAGTAGAATGCCAGAATCCCAATTTAGCGTCGCTAGCAATTGCTAGAAAGCGACACAGATCCCAGTTAGGCTCAAATCCTGTCACTGGCTGGCGAGAAATTTGGATGAGGCCTTCACTTAATTGGCAAGCACAGGGTAGATTTTTTACTCAGAACCTAAGAAATGGCAAAGGAAAAAAATATCAACCTAATTTTGGATGTTTGAATCACGTCCAAATGCTTAGTTTCATGTCAACTCATTATGTTCATTAACTAATCTCAGTAAAGACAATGTTTTTGCTAGGGTGACTGCTGAACGCAAAATCAGGGCTGCACTTCAAACATCTTTCATATTCCAGGACAGTCAGCGCTTAACCAGAGGTAAAAATGACTAAGAGGGAGCAAGCGCTTGGCTGTCCCAACCACCTTGGTGACTCCAGTCACCCCAAAGCCTGTCTAATTTGCCAGCTTCCTGAGTGAGGGCAGAAAAGAGAGGAAAGGGAAGTGGAAAGGAGCCCCTCCTCCCTGCTCCCAGCAGGAGGGAGGGAAGAAGGGAGGGAGGTCTCCTCCAGGAGATTCTTCCCGCTTCCCCTCCGAGCAAACAGGCATTAGCGCTTGGTGAGGCTTTCCTACCTGTTTCTCTGCTCACAGAGCAGGGTGCGATTTAACAGAGTAAACCCCTTTTGTGCAGTGAGGTCGTCCCGTCGAAGTGCAGAGATAATAGTATATGAGGAAAATGAGAAAGCAACAGGTTAGGAATAGCTTCCAAAAAGCAAGTAGCTGGAGAGCAAAAGAGTAAAAGAATAAAATACCATCACCGGCCGCTGCTGATTGATCAGACAAAATGGTTCTTTTGTAGTTTTTTTTCTTGATATCTTTGTAAAGAGAAAATTGCTACCCACCATAGAGTTTTTATGGCCCGTTTAGGTATGGAAATTATGTTAATTTCACCAAATAGATGAAAAATGCATAGCAACAATTACTGCTACCTATTACAAAAGCACACATTAGTTTGTGAACTGTTAGAAGATATTTGCTCTTGTGAAAATGTTTTCTGAGAGGAAGAGCCCTCTAGGCAAATTAGATCCTTGGTTGGTAGAAAGGGATCTGTATAGATTAAATACTGTGAATGTATCTGAAAACAACTATTGATCATTCAGGAAGGTAATAATGAAAATAAAACTGCTAGATTACAGCAGCATGCAGTCCTGTTCTAGCTAAAGTGCAGAAACATTTTGGTTCTTCAAATGTAGTTTGTAATAAATAGGTTCCTGTAAACATAGGCTCTTTCCATGGACCAAAAGGTGAAAGGTAAAATTTTATATGCCGAGTCCTAATGTTAGCAAGTTTTATGATTAATCTTAGTTGATAGGTGTAATTTTTATTTGAAGACTCCTCTCATTCATTACCCCTATCAAGCTGATGCTCCTGTTTGCTGTGTATTTCCTCCCTTTCTTTGCATTAATCGCTGAAACGCCAACCTACTTGTGATAATAGTTTTGTCTGTGGATAGGTGGTATCACCATGAAAGGGTGACATTGAAGTTTAAAGAAACTACTAAAGAGGGACCCAGGGGAAGTAAAGCTAATTAGTTGAGTTAAAAAGGGATAATTCGTTGTGGAGTTTGTCTTAGAAATACATTTCAAAGTTTCATTTCCATTTCAAAGTTGCAAGCTGCAACTTGCGGCATGATGTTAGCGTTCTTTTTGATTGGTAGCTGAGCAGTACTCTTAAAACAAGATGCAAGCTGCATGCCATTATCATACTGAAAAAATTAGACGGCAAAAATAATTTCAAGGTTTGGGGTTTTCTTCTTCTCTCCATCCTGTTCGCTTGGGGCATATTCTTCTTCCAAGCTTTTTTCCCCCCTTAAAGAAAGGAAAAGATAATACGCATATAAATCCATATAAATTTCTGGCTTTGGAAAACTTGGCAGCTGAAGTCAGCACAGAGCTGACTATAGGCAAGGCAGCAATAGGTTAGCTGAACCCTATAGAATAGAGAAGGTCATTAGCAATGCACATGCTATCCAGAAGAGTCCAAAGAGCTCAGGTAACTTTGGGCAGTAACTTTGGGCCACCTCTTTCAAGCTAAGTCACATTGGAGTGCAAGAAGAGCAATGAAATTCTGCTTCCCTGTTTCAGAACCAAGACTTGAAAACTTTTTCAGCAATTATAGCTCTGAAATTACTTAGCTTGTAATGAATTGTAGTTTATAATCTGTCAAGTGAATGCTCCAGTGATTAAAAATTTATTTGCAGTGTGCCAAAAAAATCTTGTTTTAAAAACACAAATAATGCAAATTGTGTGCTGTCATCGCAGGTTAAAAAATGATATGGTTAAGAAAGCATCTAGATGGCAGAAAGTGCTCAAGTCAATATTGCTCGCTCTGTAATAACTTTGCATGTTTATATCTGGACACTTTTTTTATTATATTTATAATAGCACACAGCTTTTTCTAGTGGAACGCAGCTTTTCATGTAATTAACGAGTTTTTTCTTGTAATTAACTAGAGTTTATAGAAAACAGTATGTATTCACATTGTTTATGCTATAAAAAGCCCAATAAACAATTTTTATGCAATAAGCCAGAAGTGAATTATGAGACTATGAAATTAGGAATTTCTAGAACATGACACCTCAGTCTTCAGGTAACTTATCTTTACGATTAGAAGGGAATTCAGGATTGAGTAGCTTTGAAAAGCCATGGAGAAAATGTACAGCAACAGGCCTCTAAGGGAAGCAAGTGCTGTAGAAGACTCATGCAGTGCAGTTTCTGTAGCCAGGAGTTATTCAGGAGCTTCAA
>VZSG01000668.1:88561-113464 GCA_013398315.1 Nothoprocta pentlandii
AAAAAAAAAAAAAAAAAAGGAAATCTTTAGTTAGTTTAAATACTTTAGTAAAGCGTTTTAAAAAAAATACATGTCACATATGCTCTCCACTTTTCAGGTACCAAGAATGTTTTGGAGAGGAGTTATATTGGATGGTAACATTTCACTAATTTGCATCCTTGTGTTATTTTCTAAAGGTTTTGAGTGAGTATCATCTGATTTTTTGTTTTATTTTAATGACTACCTATACTTAAACTTTCTCTACAGGTCTTTAGATTTACTGTTCTTCCATTTGTCCAAGTGCAAGAGTGTACCTTTTATTCGAAGTTCATCAGTTTACTCCACAAATTTTTGTGTGGGGCCTGATTTTGTTTCTGGTGGCTTCCGGATTTTGTTGGAAAAAAAGGATTTAGTACTAGTTTTGATTCAGATAACTAGTTATGCCACATACACACTAGTTGGTCTTCTGATTACAATACCTTTCATTTAAACTGCTGGAATTTATGATTCTTTTTTTTTTTTTCCCCCTCAATTAAATAGGTCTTTAGCTTTCTGAAGATCACCTTCTTATTTCTAATAGCTTCTTTTACTCTGGTGTCTAATCATATATCAAGCTCTTCCTAACTTGTAGTATCTGCTGGTACTTCCAAGATGATATTTTTCAGTAAATTCCACATTTCTGTAAATTTTTAATTCTCATGTTTTTCTTTTTCAGCAATGTATTCTTTCTTTTTTCATGTGGTTGGATTTTTGAATCTGAGCACAACTGTAGTAGATTTTGTGGTCCACAGATGAGACTGAGACCCAGTCTAATAACATGGCTGGGGTGGCTAATAGGGCTTAATTGATGCCAGGTGTCAGGGATTACTTACAAATGGTGACGGGGGAGGGAAGAGTGGGAGTGGTTACAGCAAGAAGTCATATCGGCAGAGTATAAAGCAGGGGTCAGGGAAAGGTAGATCTTTGATGGTGCTGGCTTAAAGCAGGACTGAGACTGACTAGGTAAGGAAATGCCTGTTCCTTTTTGCCTCAGTGTTAAGAGTGGTTTAGATGGATGGAGATGTGCCGACTGAGAAAGGGAAACAAGAAGCTTGAAGGGATGAGGAACTGAGATGATCAAAACGTGGGATTAGGGAGCTAGGTGTGATGAAAAGGCTGGAGGTCGGTAGAAATGTGGAGTTTCAGGTGGAGATCCAGGAGAGGGAGGCCTGATGTTGACCGGATGAGATCTGAGAACGGGATTAGAATGAATACCAAGGCCCCTCGGGTTAAGACAAATAGGCCCTATTCAAGGATTTGTGGCAAAAGTAAAGACGGTCATTATGCCTGGATGGAGGACAGGAAGGGTGGATGGGATGAAGCAGAAGGGTCAGGCTTATGTTATGCTTACAGAAAAGACTTAGCACTTGGGGCTGGGGGAGGAACAAAGGATGGACTGTGACAGATCACATCAGATGGTCACTCACTGTCTTATCCACAAGCTCAGTCAGCGGAGAATATGTAGGAGAGGGAGTTGTGCAGTATGACCTAGAATACATCCCGTTTCCTCAAACTGCTGTGCAGGGCCTTTCTAAACCAGGGATGATTCCATTTGCTCTGAAGTATAGAATTAAGCTCAAGTCTTGGAAGTTTGTGTGTTCGTCTTGTGTTAGCAAGTACTAATGGCATACCTTGGCAGAATATGCTGCCTATTGCTGTCTCTCAGAGTCATAGCTCTATGTTGCTCTGCCAGCTTGGTTATTTTGCCAGCAAAGCAGAATTCTGACCTGTGGGAAGAACGGCGAGTTAGCCTTGTTAGTCTGCAGCCTGTGTAGCCGGTCCCTCAGTGGCTCCATGGCTAAACCTTGCCCATGTAATTTGTGCACTTGGAAATTTACCCAGGTAGAACAAACCCTGGTCTTTTATGTACATGTGTGATGACCTATATTGTATGTGTGTATATATATGTGTGTGTGTGTATATATATATATGTTTACTGAAGCACAGGCTTTAGCGTCTCAGATGAACGCCTCAAATACTTTCTCCTTAGTAACATGATTCTAACATCAAACATTGAAAGGCAGTATTTGCCTAGAAATTTTGTATCTTGCAGTGCTTTTCTTAAATACATTACCAAGGAAATAAACCCCCTATATTGAGGTTTCCATAACTGTCAGATGATGTCTCTTTTGATGTAGTTTTGCTCATATGCGTTCCTGTGGGGTCAAGAAAAAATCCAGGAATGCCAAGAACTGATTCCACAGAAAGGGTTATTGGCAGATCTTGTAAGCCTGACACAAAATCCATCAGGAAAGTCACCACGAGATTGGAGTCATGTGTTTGCATATCCAATATTGATGAATGGCCCAGGCTCTGTGCCATGGGGCTGCTTCAGCTTTGCACTAGCCATAGGTTGATAGTCTCTTGCTTGACTACTTTGCTTATTTACAGTTTACAATAGAAATTTCACCAGTAAGGCTCTTTACAGAAGATATATAGAAATATATCTTTTAAATTTGATTTTAGAAGCACAAATTGCAGTGAAAATCTCCCTATCTGTTACTAATACAGATTGACACATTATAAAACACCAGTAGCTTGAGCAAAGCGAAGACCTCACATTTTTTTGTGTTTTCCCACTAAACTGATATTAGGCAGATTCTGCTCCTTGAAATGCACAGAGCAAAATAATCTTCCAATCTCACAAACCATGAAAATAAAGAAAAGCCTTTGGAGTGGTGACCTGTTGTTTTATTGATGCAGGATATAACTGCTGGATGAACTTGCATACTCTTGAGCTCCCTGTAAATAAAAATCTACAGGCCTTTTCATGTTAGATTTATACAGAGAGGTCTTAGGAGGAGATGAGAAAGATGACAGAAGGATGTTTTTCTAAATTGTCACTCTGGGTTAAATGATCATCATATCCCAGGGAGCTTGAACTGCTGACAGGGAAAATATCTCTGTTTATAAATTATAAATATTTTATAGAGAAGTTGATGAAAAACATTGCCCAGGGACTCCCCTATGTTGTTTTCACAACGGCATTTTCTCAAGAACCGCAAAGTGGAGATCAGACTGTGATGCTACTCCCAGAAAATCCGTGACAAATAGCTTAGCAAGATCTGAAATTCCTACTTTCCACATAATTTGAAGTTTTCCTGCCATAGGAAATAAAACTAGGACTGATACATGAACTGATTTTTCTTTTTTTGTAACTTGTATGTCCTAGTCCTAGATATAGGCAGAGCTAAGATGCTATGTTGACTGAAATTTTAATTAAAGAAATTAATTCGGCATCAAAGAATCTAAGTGTTCACGGCTGCTGTGAATGTGCCTCCTACTGTCATCTATTTAGCTGGAGCTGAGTATCTTTGTACTAAGCTGAAACAGTGCTTGGTAACACACGGTGACTACACAAGAGAGCTGTGATGCACCTGGGTTGCCTAAGTGTTAATGACTTCATGGGACTTGCAGAGCGATGGCACCTGTATTGCCTTAAGTTAATTAAGCAGCTAATGAATTTGGTAGGGCTTTACTTCAGTGTGGTGTTCCTATCTACACCTGGTCTGAGGTAGAGGAGTTCAAGGGAATTCTTTGGGGTGCTTGTTTTTCAGTCGGTAGGAATATGGTGAGGTTAGTTTGCGTTTGCTGCTTTCTCCCCTTTCTTGGAAGGTTGTAGGATTTCATGGAGATGATTTTTGTTTGTTCCTAATGCGAGGTGACTGAACAGTGCTTGAAAAATGCTTTATGCCTGGAGCTGCTGAAACGGTCACTGTTCATGCTTAAAGTTCAACAGGGTAATGCATAGCCAGAGTCGGGGGGGAGGAGGAAGAAAAAAAAATCCTATTTTGGCAGAAAAGAAATGGAATATGGATCTTTTTAAGAAAGCAAGTAGGCAGAGTTTGCATGCACTCATTCCTTGACTTCTGAAATGAGCTTTGTGTGACATTTTCGTGTGATGGGTGGAAGTGAAAAGCAGAGCAAAATAATGATAGCGGATGAGAACTATTGTCACCTTTTGAGTTCATCTGAGCAGGGAATGTGTGGTTTGGAGCCAAACCTTGGGATGAGGGTAATCTCAACTGTGGCATGCAGCACAACGAAGTGTTTCATCTCCCTCAGTCACTAGTTGATTTAAAAATATAAAAATAAAAAAAAAAAATGTGGCTGGACAGGCAACCTGGACAACTGAGTGAAACTCATGAGAAACAATGTCTCAGAGTCGGGCCAAATCTATAACAGTTGTAAAATTTGTTTATAGTGAATTCTAACTGAGTCTCTTTATTTTTGGCAACCACTTCAAGTTTGCTATTGCTTTACATGAGGAAGTCCAAATTATAGGTCAAAGAAAAACTGACTTAATCACCTAAAATTAGAAAATCTGCAAAATGTGTGCTGCACTAAAGGCTGTGTTTGAACAAAGTTGTCTGGGAAGGAGATGGCATCAAGTGTAGCAAATATCCTGAGTGCTGAGTTGCTGGAAGTTGGGAGAGGAGCTTGGCAAACTATTGGTTACTTTATTTCTTGGACTTTTCACTGGCATTTATTTTTGGCCACAGTTAAGCAAGGACAGTGGCTACGTCAGCAGCATAACCTGAAACAAGCTAAATGTGCTGCTTTTCTAGATTTTACACTGTTTTTCCTGTTGCTTCACTGTATAGTGTTCCTGCAAGTGGAACCTGCATGCCTGGTTGGGTGCTAGAGCTGCAAGAGCAGTGGTTTATAGTGCAGGATATGTACCTGGGCCTGCTGAGCTGCACCTCTGTTATCCGAGAGCAAATCAGCACAGTTTTAATAGATATTTCTCAGAGATCTCCAATTAATCTCAGTATGAGCATCACAAAATGTTCTTTTGTAACACATCTTCAAATAGGCTTTTCAAAGCCTCTTATGTAATAAAACAAATTAAAGGTAGAGACTCAGTTTCATGCATTTGGGCCACAGGAACATTTTGCCCAAGATAACAGAAGTCATATCTCTAGACATGCTAGAAACAATATCCTCATACAATTTTCCAAGTATTAAAGAGAAGCTTAAGAATATACATGTATTCAGAGCCTGACGTGAAGGTATAAGACGCTTTGTTTAAAAAGAAAGCTGTTATTTTCTCTGCTGAAGAGTAGAGGGGAACATTTATAAACTTGGCTGCTCTGTGTAAATACCTATGTGCAATATCTGAGATTTTGATCTGAGTGCCAGAAAAAGGAGACTGACAGAGAGGAATGACCAGCTTTGGCTCCACATACAGTGACACAAGCTGCTCGTGCCAGTGTAGATGCCTTGGAGAAAGGTTCTCATTTTGCAGCAAGATTCTGCTCAGCTTCTCTCTAGGACAAGTTTCACAACTCTGACTTGTACCAGAGAACATTACGAACCTAAAATAAGCGACTCTGCATCTTAATGTTTTAAATTATTCATATTTAAAAAAAAAAAAAAAAAGAGGCATTTTGCAATTCTCTGGAGGAACAAGGCAATGGGGAGGGAGATTATTTGGTGGGAAAGCTGTCCAAAATGTTGGCTGCTTGTGCCATCCTTGAGACCTTTTAATTAGGCATGGAGTTAATATTTGGAGAAATTATAACTCAAATATCTGCTTTTATGAGACTAAGTGAATGTCGGGTGAGATGATGTGAGTTTTCAACAGTTTTGAGTTTAAAAGAAAAGAAAAAATACGATACGATGATATTTTACAGGCTCAGGAAACAGTACCAATTGACAGATTGGAATGAATACATTGCCTGAAAGAAATCAGAGTGGCTGGAAGCAAATAAATTGGGTAGAAACAGCCTGATATATCCAGATAAGTTGTAAAATGTCACTGGAGTATTACGTTATCAAAATATGCATCTTGGTAATTGTCAGGGTGCTATAGCTATTTGGTGATTAAAGTAGATTTGTCAGACTTTATAGATCAACAAATCTAAAGATATGTAAAAAATGACCCTCTTAGATCTCAATGAGCAGATTTTATTTTTGATAGAAAGAAGTGATTGATATGTATCTTGGAACTTTCTCATCATTTTCAAGGGAAAAAATATGAGTTAACAACTTCAACTTTTCGACAGTCTTCCTCAAATTAGCTTACTGCTTTTTCCACTTCGCTTAGAAAAATGATGTCACGCACCCGCAGACCTGTCTTGCGTCCATGCCCCTGCTGCTCATTTGCTGTGGACTAAAGCATGTTTGTGCATTTTAGCCAGAGTTACAGTGCTAAGCTAGGGAGGCAAGGGATAATCTTGGTTCCATTAAGTATAAACCCATCTTTGCAGGGAAAAAAAAAAATTCCTTTCCAGGAAAACAGCAATCAAGTCCTGGATTTTTCATCATCATTATGTTAATGCTGACCAGTAAAAATAACTGGTTACTGCTTTGGGGAGGAGTGGTTCGAGTTGTAGCTCAACTGAAAGCACTATTTCTAGGAACCTGGGAACATTTAATTCAACAATTGGAAACTTGCCTTCCATGAGAGCTCACAATGATACATGTCACAAAGTGAAACTGAAACACGTTTTGAAGAAAATTTGTTTAGCTGTTTAAGATATATGTATAGTAATATAAGTATATATAGTGTGTGTTTGTACATATATACACACAAAAATATTTATAGATTTGTGAAATATTAATGTGCCACATTTATTTGAAATTTTGAATTCTGATTCTTTACATTTTTTTAGTTGTGTGTAAGAAGCTGCTTCAAGTGACTGAAGTTACTGAAATGTTAGGAGGACTTTAATGCTGATATCTCAGGCTGTTGCTTTGCTCTTGGACCTTTATAGCAGCTTCTTTGGTTCCAAAAAATGACATAAGCATTTATTTTGTCTTGTAGAGATTTCCTTTGTGAGGTTCTGCTGAAATTGCTGCAGAAATTTCCACTCTCAAGGAACTTTCAGGCTTTCCCAGCCCGACAGTACAAGAGCATGTGAACACTGAGGGAATCAAGCACACCGATGAAACTACCTTTAAGGTAAGAACAAAGAACTGAAAACTACTTCACTATGAACAGAAGCACTGCAGGTAAATTCCTAATCAGTAAGAATTGTTATGTATATAGTGTATATGCAAAATCTACATACATATATGTATGTATATGTATATATATGTATATATTCATATACAGATACTTTTATCTTGAGATATTTGAGTGCAGTACTTTAAACGTGAATAGCTTTGCATTTGGGGGATAGGTTTTGGTTTTAAAGAAACCTCAAATCTACTCTCAAAAGTAGATCATGCATAAATTTAAATTCCAGGTGCACCTGAAAACTGATTTGAAGGTAAATACATACAGATGCTTGCCTCTCAACTGTGGACATTTCTTTGCCTCCTTTTTAACTCTGCTTCGTAATAGAATGATGAAATACGATATACTTAGAAAGCGAATAATCTGAAGATATGTGAATATATTGGAAGTTTCCTCAGTCACATCAACAAAACCCGGTGAAGTCAGTTGCCTTTTCTTTTGCATTACCATATTTGCTATTAGGTAATTTTAAGATTTAAAAAAAAAAAAGCTTGCATGCTGAGTAGACACTGTTAAAAATAGCCTAGAAAGTTATTTGACATACATAATGGTTACAATGAAGCTGCCACTGCAGGGGCTAGAACTGCCCGTTAGAAATACTCAAACGAAATGTCTCCTTACAGATAAGAAAGTCCTGTGTGATGGTGGTATGATCAAGTCTTTAACTGGATAAATCATTTCTTCTCCCTCGACAGAGTGTAGATACCTGTTTTGGAAATGTGGGCTTTTCTTCGGCTGCATGAAAAAAAATCATATTGCACCTTTCATTATTCAGTTGCAACTCTTTTCTATAATTTTAAATTAGCTCTTGCCGTGGCACCCTTCTTTAACTATTTCTCTCAAAACATGTGTTAGGTGACTGGCCAGGATACCTAAAGGAGCTGAACTAAAGGGTGGCTTTGACATTAGGCTGGTGCTCGGGGAGGAGTCTGTGTGGTAAATCCTGCCTTTCATTGGAATGGTGATGATGGGACAAGCTAGAGACAGGCTCATTGACACTCGTGATGACTTCTGCCACATACTTACATAATTGAAGAGCAGCTGAATACACCTTGGCTTTCATTTCATAGCTGTTTGTTTGCTCTCTTTTACTAAGTGGGCGCACATTTTGTCTTAGGAACCTTATGCTGCTTCTCAGTACTTCCAAACCCAAGCTGAAAACACAAAACCATTTTAGGGCCACTGGCTCACTCTGCTATTGCAGCTTCTGGGTAATACTTTAAAAGCAAAGAAGCAAACAAGAAGATAGGTAACAAAAGCACCTCATTTCACGAACAAAAAAGTTTTCAAGGTAGCATCCTTCTTGGAATTAAGCTTAATTTTATTAAGAGCATCCTCAATTAAAAAGGGGGCAAAGGGGTAGGGAAGGAGTGATCTATTGGAATAACCATTATCCTTATGAACAGGGTTATTTGCTGTAGAAGGAGGAGGTTCAAATTAAACGGTCTGTGAGAACGGCCTAAGCATAAACTCAATCTCCTTTAGCTAGAGAATTCTTTTATTTATAGAAAGTGGGACAGCTCTGTCAGGAGAAGCTCAAGTGCGTTGTATGAATTGCTGTACGCGGGAGTTCTTCGGAGCCCTCGTATTTTGTTTTCACCCTTGCTGCGTTGGACCCCAGGCCCCTGAGAGCCCCTCTCCTACTGGTGACTTGCTTGCCCAGGACTGCGTCCTGGCCAGGTCCTGTCTCAGGAAACCATGACTTGAAAGCTCTTGGCACCATTTAGCCAGCCCTTATTTATAGCCCGACAATTAAGGAGCTCATTTGATGCACACAGACCCAGGTTCCAGTTACTGCTCTCTGCCTTAAGATTTAATCTGTGATGACAGTGCTTCTTGTGGTATTTTAGTTTGGTTTTGGTCAGAAATGCTGTTCCTTCCCTGCCTGATTAAGAACTTATCAGTGGTAACCTCTCATGCAGCCTTCTGGGAATGACTCTTGGGTCTCGCAGATTTTCTTATGAAGAAAAGTGAAATAGGTGACAAGAATGTGGTCACTATTCAAATATGCGTGTTTTTTTCTTTAAAAGTTCAGAAAACTGATTTTGGTGCAAAATTTATGTCAATGAGTCATCTTAGTATTGCTTCTCATGTGGTTTATATGAACACCTTCCTGTTTCAGACTTTATGCATAGCTCTATATCTTTGTATACATAGGTCACCCACAAAAATGGCAATTTCATATAAGAAACTAGTTCTGCTATCTGTGCTACTATGACAAGTTCCTAGAGACCTTTATTTATTTATTTTCATTAATGAGGGCTTTCTAGTGAATAGAGATCATTCAGTTCTTGACTCTGCTAAAAGTTTAATCTTTATACAAAAATAATTTTCTTTTTACATGCAACTTAACAGAAGGTAGCTAATTAGTATAAATGGCTTTATTCCTTACTTGATTTTTGAATTCACTTTTTGCCTGCTGGACCCTGTGTTCTTCCACATGTATAACCTTTTTAATAACCACATTACAGCTCAAGTCCAAATCTGGTAGCCTCTTGTAATGTCGCTTGCCTTTACAAATGAGCAGCTGCCTGCTTTCTGCTTGGGGAGTTCAAAGCCAGGCTTCATTTTCTGCTTTGCACTATGCATTATTAGCCCTGGAAGTTCTGCTCAAAGTTGGAGTTGGAATGATCTTTCTGACAAGGCATTTATTAAAGTTGCCTGTGCTCTGTCACCTCTTTCTTTGTGTGTGCGTGCATATGCATAGATGCGAAATATTTAAATAAAATTGTTTATGTATTTTCCATTGAACTCTGATAGCTAAAAAGGAGACACAGCAGATTCCATGGATTATTGATATTTATGCTCGAATATTTGGATGAGGACAATGGTAAAGAAAGGCCAGGAAGAGCTGATAGACAGTCTACCATTAAACTTAAGTCCCTGCAAGTCATGTTTGCGTGCTCACCCTCTGCGTGCAGGCTACTCCTCTGACCTCTAACTGTATTGAAAACTCTTAGAAGCGAAAAGACAAGCAGATGTGTTTAGCCTTGGTCTTGTGGAGACTAACCAATCTAAAAGAGAATTAGGCAACTGAGTCTTGAGGCCGACATGCATTTCTGGTTGTGTGCGGAGTTTTAAACCCCTGGGGTGGTTTACTGCTTTCCACTTTGTGCCAAGATTCACCTGTCAAAAGTGTTTTAAATGTGACTTAATGCAATTGCAATTACTGTTTCCCCCTCACTGGGTACTTGCTGTGTTAGTATGAAATGTGTTTTGCAAGGCTGGCATTTTAGAGTCAGAAACTGCAGCTCATCAAGCAACTTGGACAAGTCAAGGGCCACTTTTTTTGTCACTATAAGCCATACTTTGCTCCTCAAGCAATTCCACTACATTTCCCTTCAATTACTTGAGAGGCAATGTGTATAAAAGGATCAAGGCTCCATGTTTTTGCTAAAATGTGTTGTGGTATCTGAATATGTAAAATACAGAGAAATAAAAGTGGGAGGTAATAACACAGTATTTGCAGCAGACCTTCAGTAAAGCAGAACTTAGTGAACCTGAAAAATTTTGTGATACTCAACAGAAATAAGCAATCAGGCCCCAGATATTCAGGCTAAACGGTTTAAAGCACCCAAAATAGGTGGCTGTCATAAATCAGTGTAAGACCGTGGAGATTTGTGCGTGTAAGGAAGATCACAGAGCAGGTCGTTTTTTATCTAGAAGAAGATTTTTTTATATATTTGCTTCGTTAACACAGCTTGAAAAATTGTCTAATAAAGTGAGGGTAAGTGTAAGGAGAGGGTTTTGAGGTGTTTGAGGTTTTGTTTTTTTTTTTAAAAAAACTGTTTTATTCAGGGCTCTTTCAGGCTTCTTTCAGGTCTTTCTAAGCATTCAAATGCTGCTGCTGTTGTAGTTTATTAACATGTGCATGTGCATTCTGCTTACTGAACACTTTCAAAGCCAAATGACCAACAGAAGTACTGCTATTGGGCCATAAGTGACATTCTGCCAATATGACTGGTGATGTTCTTCTCTACTGAGGGTTAAAATGAGACTTTATGGTGGAGTATTTCTGTGGCTGTGTGGCTCTGCTCTTGGCTAAGCCTTCAGTGTGACTGACTGTGTTGCCTGAATCTATACCACCCATTGGTTTTATTTTTTTTTAATTTTTTTTTTTTTGGTGACTTAAACTGATAAAAGGACACAGGCCAGAAGAGTAAACATTAAAGAGGAAATGTGAAAAGAGATTGAAGAATGTGCAGAGAAGTAATGGTTGGAAAGGTCGTAATAAAAACAGTGTCGATGTTTGTGTGTGTGATGAGGGTGGTGCTGAAGCGTTCAATATCTCAAATTACCCAAAACACGTTTTACCCTCATACTAGTAAGAATTGTTTCAGTTTGTCAGCATCATTTTGCTCATGTGAAGCAAATGTTTAAACCACTCAATATAGGAAATGAAGCTTTTTTTTTTCCTTTTCAAAATGTGCTTGTTAGTAATTCTAAACAAATGAAGTAGGCATCAAGGAAAAGGAGGCCATAATAGGAAGATGATTTTACTTAGTTTCTGTTTTTCCTTCTATCCTAAGGTTTATTAGAATTGTATTTTTTCAAGAGGCTACTTGAAATGAAATGTTTTTCGCTGTCTTTCTGGGCACTAGCAGCATTTCAGAATTATGTGGCCTTCCCAGTCATATAGGGATGGTCGTGTAGGGTAAACATTAGGTGAAAAGTACTTGGGGAATCCAGGTCTAACAAAAATAGGTTGTTGATTTTAAATTTAGATGCTCTACAGACAAAAATGAATTGTCTTAAAAATCACCACAAATAATTTATCACGTTAGTTAGGTACTTTCTTCTTTCCATGTCACCAGATCTAATAGTTCTTTCTGAATTTATCCTGTGGAATAAGGTAAATGTCAACTATAATGATGCTGTTTGTTATGATGAAAACACCAAGAGAAGGAAATTATTAATGCATCAAAGCAAGAAATTTCAAGTAGGTTATTTCAGCTATCTTGATTTAGCGTCTCTTTGGGAGAGATAGGAATGAAGGGCAAGGGGAAGAGTTTCCTCCTGAAAATAACACTGTGATAACAAGCATGTCAAACGGAATGGTTAGAGGCACTTGGATATGGAAACATGTTTCTCACAGCTGAAGAAACTGTGAAGTCTGGATACCATTAGACCTGCTAATGACCAACCTTGTGATGACTGATGGGTGCTTTCTGGTGGAAGGAGCTAGTTGTCTTTTTTGCATGAGGAATGGTGATTTATACAGCTCTTACTTAGCTTGCATCCTTCTTGACTTGGGTCCTCATTTGATTCAGATAACTGATGGCTTGTTGGAAAAAAACTTGCCCCAGCAATTGGATTGCGGATCTTACACAAGATATGAGAGCTGGTTTGTATGGAGAGTGTTTCCATAAAGCCAGGGTGGAAAGCATGCAGCATAGACTTGTACACAGGTAAGAGTAATTCCATACTACTGTTTCTTCTGCTCAAAATTGGCCAGCTTCTGTTCACAATGCAGCATGAGAAATAGTGGATAGATTTTGGGGTTCCTGCATTGTATCCAAATTTTGTTTCTGATTTTGATGTGCAATCTTGGTGAGATACTTAATATTCTTGTTTCTCTTTTCTGGCTCTTCTTCCCTTGTGTGATGTATTTGTGGACAGGACTGCTTTGCTATGTGTTTTGTCCTGTATCTGTCACAATGAAATCTTGAAATCTACTGCAAGGAAATTCAGAAATCCCTTTACAACACTAATTACTACGAAATAAAGATGCAGTTACAAAATGCGTTCAGCTTGGTAGGTGCCAGCTTAACTACTGTGTTAACTAACAATGCCTGAGCTATTTGTCTTTGGCTTTCAAAAGCAACCGTGTGAGTCATGCTTTTGTTAAGCCATCAGCTTGAACAGTCTCCCTGCTCTGTCTTCCAAATAGGCAAAAGAGCATCAGGCATGGGGTTTCCCCACGCCCGAGCCATTGGCTTGCAGCACAACAAGAATTCTGTGTTCCAAGGCTGAGCCTTTCCCACTACCTCTTCTACTGCCTGCAGTCCTGCAGGCTGCGCTCGCGCGGGCTCCTGCGTGACGTGAAGCAAACAGACAGCGTGTGGCACTTCTGGTTCACTGGTGGCTTCTGACTGGCCTTTCTTTTACTCTTGCAGCTGAAACTCTCTATTTTCCCAGCAGCAGTGCATAAGCAGGATGAGAGTAGTGAAATGGTTTGCTCTTGGTTGGCTTGCTCTCTCCTGTACTTGCCAAAAAGCCTTTGAGTCCTTTATCTGTGCGACACCAAAAGGCTATATATATATATATATATATTACACACACACACACACACACACATATATATCTATACATATATATACTAATATATATGTAGAGGTGTATGTGTGTAATATAAAAATAATATAGTTGTAAGGCATCTTAAGGGAAATTCTGGAGGAGCCAAAGGCCCTGCACAGTGGTAGATAAGAGAAGGAATTAGAGGTTCTCAGAAATGAAGGAGGGAGACTAGCAGGGTGTTTAGGCAGACAGAGAAGGATAAGGTTTGATAGAGTTTGGCTTGATATTCACTACTCCCTGAGCAGGTGAAGCAAGAGAAGGAGGAATCTACTCTGGTTTGCCTTTAACTTCATGTTGAAAAGATGCTGCTTAGCTCTACGTGTTTGTCTTTAGCTTTCTTTGTGACAACCTCCCGAGCAAAAGTTTGCATGCTTTGTTGCATGGCATTTATCTGTGTATCTGACACATGGTATTTCATAAGTCTGCGATATATCTGAAGCATCTTTGATGCTACTTGGTGCGTGGCATTGTCTCCTCCAGTGACATGAGGACCTGAATGTCGCTTTCCTCTGGTTTTGTTCTGTGTGTCGTGATCAAGGCCAATAAGTCTTACTGCTATTAGGCACTGCTTGTTCCCTCCAGCGACACAACAGCTTCTAAGTGCATAAAAAGGTGGCTCTGGCTACCCCTGCAATCTATAACATGAGTTTGAAGAGAGTCAGAATAAGTTTACTTTATCAGCAATCCTTCCAAATCACTCTGATAAACCTGGTTGCTCTCAGGGCTGACTTCATAACAATTCTGTGTAGTGAGGCAATAGGATAAGACACAAGCTGTCCACTCAGTAACAGTGTGTGGCTGGAAAAGCAAAAGCCTTGGAAATTCTTGCTGTGTACTGCACACAGATCTATGGATTTCTTCTGTCCAGTAGAATAACTCTTGGTTCTGATTTGGTGGCCTGCTTTGTTTTATTGTGATAAGATATTCAGGGTTGTCTCATGCCCTGTCCTTGGAAGTAAATACTTAAATGTTATATTTATTTGTATAATGGCCAAATGAAATTACTTTCCAGCTATTTTTATACATATACCTGTACAATCCCTCACCTGCAGTTATCACTGCCTTGATATATGTCTATGCACATACATACATATTGACACCACAAAATTAAGGAGGAATAGAATGAGGAAAATTGGAAGAAAGGACACAATATGTGGCCCTTGATGAAAATGAGTGAATTAGTTCTCAGAAAATAAGTTTAAAGAAAAGGTTATTGACATTATTCAGAAGTAGTAGAAGAGATCCAAGAGTGTGTGTTTCGCTCCAAGTGTGGCAGGACAGATGCAGTCAGTGTCTGGGCCACCACATGCAATTCAAATGGTCCTATTAACCTGGACCTCTCTTCTAATACAGGGAACAACCTGAGAGTTGGCAGTGGACTAAAGCTTTCATTTAAAGGTTATTTGGCAGTCGCTGAAGCAAGTCTATTTCCTAACGGACAGATGTCCTCTTAACTAAAACCCTCCCAGATGACTTCTCCTTTGAAGCCGTGCCAGGCCAAAGCCAAGACTGAGCAGGCACATCGACTAAGTAACCTCTCCGAGGTAGTGCTTTGCCTTGAAGTCTGGGCACTAACTCAGTGCCAGAGGAATATTTGCTTGTGGCATATACTCTGTTGATAGATCTGTCAGATGCTTTATATCAGCAGCAGAGAAAGCTTAAAAAAAAAAAAAAAAAAAAAAAAAAAAAGATATAGCAAGGAAAGGTGAGGTCTATTTGTCAGCTTCAATTTTTTATAAGAGGAGAAAAAGGGTATTGAGTTGCTGTTAGCATTGTGAGATCCAAGAAACAGTCCTATGTGGATGAGGAGTTGGGGGCTCATGGTTGGTGGTTTCACAGTCTTTAAGAGCTTACCTGGCAGTCTTGAGCTCCCGAACTTTTCAGATTAGGCTGTCTTTTTGAAATAGCTATCATAATGAATAAAAGTCACAAACAGTTGAGTTGTTAAATATTTATGAAAACATTTTTTTTTTTCTACCTCATCTCACTTAAACTAGGATATGGTTTTGGAAAGGGGAAAAAAAAACCTGACAGGCAGGTTTTGCACCTGTGTCAGGAGCCTCTGAAATGTCTCTCTGCACAAAACCACCATCTGAGGGCCTTAGCAGCACTCTGTTTTTCTGAGAGATGTAGTACTGAAAGTGTTAGGAGATCCTGTGCTTAATCTATAAAGGTATTATGTGGGCAATAATCAGAACTACAGAATACTCTATGATGAGAGAAACAAGTCCATCAAGAAAATATGAGGACTCTCAAAATTACTGCCAATTTCCCCCATCAGGAGCATTCATATAAAAAATGACCCTCAAAGTCTCAAAGAAGAAGAAGCTGCAGCGAAAATGAAAACAAATGGTATTAAAAGTCCAGGAATAGAAACCAATCTCAGCAAGAATAAGTGGGCCTTTCTGCCATTGCTCCCATGTTCAGAAGACAGCAATAATAACTTAGGTTGGTCTTAGGTATTTGTGATTGGTTCTCTCCTGTAACAGCAGATCAGTTCTTTTAATTCCACTCCAAAATGCAATAATATTCAACTCCTTTTTGAAACATAGAGGAGTAAATTTGAACCAAGTAAAAGAGATGCTATTTTCCACAGGCAACGGTAATGTAGGAATTCATTGCCACAGAAGGTCACAGAGTATAATGCCGTTGATAGATCTTCATTTAATTGTTTATTTTAAGGATAACTGCATGACTGTTGCCAAAAATTGTAAAGGGGAAAAAAAGTCAAGAGGAAAAGTTCAACTGAATATCAAGCTTGGGGACGTGAGATGATGGTATGGCAGAGTCAGGGAGGAATTTCTCCTCCCTTGTTTTCCTGCTCTGCTCAACACAACATTTGGATGGCGACTTGCCTTCCTCTGTACTCCTGCTTGTGGGCCTTCATGAGAAGGAGGATGTTAGAGCACATGGGACAGTGTCTTAGGTGTCATCTTAGGTGTAATCCAGTCTCTGCTTTTCATTTCTAACAATACACTTGAACACTACAAAACACCTTCCAAATGATGCATGTTTGATGCTCGCCTATGGAAACGGGAAGCATCTCCTATGTAATTTGGGACTCCTGTTGTGTGAGGCTTGCCGTTCAGGTGGTCTTTCCATGTGGACGGATGCATGCGACCGTTTTGTGGCTTTGGGAATTTCTTCAGGAACTTAAGAAACTCCTGGAGCTTGAAATATAATAAATGATGTCCAAAGACAGTATGTGATGGTTGGTTAAGCTGTAGTTTTTACCCTTGCTGCATAGTCAGAACTGTTTTTATGGCCATCCAGAGAGGAAAAGGGCACATGGCAGAGCTTTTGAAATGTGGCCAGGGGCAGAGCCCTTTGACAAGCGAGGCTATAGGTGTAGTAGCAGGCACATTAGATGTGTGTGTTTATCTGTATATTTTCTTAGTCAGAAGTTCAGCTGCTCAAGAAGCTTGGTGAGGGGAGCAGGGTGTTATGCAGAGGTGAGAGGAGGTGAGCATTAGCTGGGAATGTTTTTCCCTGCAGAGTCAGTTCTACAAGGATGTCTCCTTGGCTGTTGCTCTGGAGCTGATGCTAGTTTGGAGGTGCCACCAGTCTCCACACTGGCCGTTAACCACAAGGCTGTCCTGTTGTAGAGCAGGGGGAGACAACTGCTCCCTGTGGTTACAAACATGTGGTTCTTCCACAGGTGAGGTAGGACCCTAGTAGTCTGTTTTGAAGAACAGTCCTGTTGCTCCAAGCGAGCAGCCATTCTGCTACCACAACAGCTCCTGCAAAACTGGGTCAATACCTCTGCTTTGGGACACTTGAAAAGTAGTCATCTCATCTCTAGCACAATATTTCCACAGTAGCTGCTGCTTTGTGATTTATTCTAACTTTAACTTTCTGTAAATGCTTAGCATATATTGATTGGAAGGGGCTATTATCCTGTTCCAACTTACTCTTTCTTGATACCTTGATCATTTAGCTAACAGTGTAGCATGACACTTTTCCAGGCTATTTATGTAGATGGCACTAGTTGTTGTTTTTTAATGAATAAGAACTTGAGAGAATGAAAGAGAGGAAATGCAAATGATTTTATCTCTGTGGAGGAATACATATCAAGACAATAATGTGCTCATTATTTAAAGTGAGGGGGTTTCATTTTTTTGAATTTTCTTTTTAACTTTTGGCTCTTTCCTTTCAAATGTGAAGGTAGCAATCTTCATCCCTGGAATTGCCTAGCAGACCCATACTCCAAAAGCAATACAGCAATACTTACTTTCAGTTAGAGGATTTCTGAGAGCTAAGGAGTCTCAGTTGTGCCTCTGTCCACTTAAATAGGTCCGCGGACTCAAGCAAGCATTTCCATTTAGCATGGCTAAGTCAGGGCGCCTTTCCCGGGTGCTTTAAGCAGTCACTAAGGATGGCTGGTTTCTAGGTAGGGCCTCCAAATTCTCAGCATTATCTAAACTGAGGAGTGGAAAGTTATAATTTTCCAAAGGTTTTCATTACATTTCCTACTCTGCCTACTGTGCAGTGTACATTATTAAAGAGTACTGCTCTGACATGCCCCCCAAAGAAGCAAATTAACATTTCTTCTGAACTCTGTTCTTTGGTGAAGAAGTAATAATGACTAAAGCAGCTCCAAAAGTTTCTCACATGAATCAGATTTTATCACTTGTGAAATTAATACCCATTACACTAGCTGATACTGTGCATAAACTGTCTTTTCGTACTGTTGCCTTTAAGAGATGTTAGTTAGAGTTGCATAGAGGACATGGAAGTGACATGTGAGGGGCTCTGTTTGCGAGCTCTTTGCTTCTCAGTCTCATCATCATCTTTTCTCCTCTTTCTGTGTCCTTTTCTTTTGTGTCTCCTAAAGCCATTTTTACTTACAGTACTTGGTTGCGCTCCTAGAGACCGAGGAGGCAAAGTGCTCCCCTTCCTGTGCTTTGGGGCTGGCTCTCAGCCTTCCGAGGGCTGCTGGTTTTGGAAAGCGCTCTCCTGCCAGTGAGGGATGGGGGGAACTTCTTGTCCGAGGAGACATTGCTGCTGTTCAGCTCTTGTTTGTTTGTTTGGATGCTTTTTTACAAATTTGCTTAGTTGGCTCCTTTGTAAATCAGCAATGATTTAGTTTGTTTTTCCTTAAAAGTCTTAATTCTTTCTCTTGAGCTAAATCCTTGAGGTTTTAGAAACATACCAGTGTGCTGGCTAAACTGTCCCATGGCTGGAAGGAGACTGAGCTCAATTTTACCAAAACCTTCAATTCTGATGCAAAGAACAGTCTAAGTCCTGTAACTAAAGCTAGGCCTTGGGAAAAGGATGGTCGGAGAAGGCTGAGCTGCCTCTCTTGAGGTTTTCACAAGGACTATGAGGCCCTATCAATGGCTTAAATGAGTTTTGGATTTAACTTCAAATTTGTATTTCTGGCTTATGTATCCTGTCTCTGAGAGGGCTGGAAATACTCAAGTCAGAAGGGAGTGTGATAGGACAGAAAGTGGGGATTTGGTGAAGCTCATAGGCGCTGTCTTAAACTTCTCCATGCAATTCTCCATCCAGGGATGGAGATCATGGATTTAACAGGGAGTCTGAGGATGGATCGGGTAATGAATTTGTAGGACTATGCATAAGTGTTCTGTAAATCTTGTTTTCCCATAGAAATTTCTCTACTTAGGGACGGGAAAGAAAGAAAGAAAAAAGCCACTTTGCCTCTTTAAAGAATTGTGAGAAATCCATCACGAAGGTGGATAATTAAAACCATATTAATAGATTTTTAGGTCTTGGTTTTCCCTCCGAGAGCAGGTGTCCCCGATTGCTTTTCCCCTTCCCTTTACCCTTCAAGCCGTGTCCCTGACTCAGTTGCCAAAGCCCGACAAGCAGCAGCGCCCGCCCGCCTTTGAACTCGATCCCCGCGGCGGAGTTGCAAGGTTAAATAAATGGGGTGGGGTGTGCGTGTGCTTTTAAGCTGAGGGCTTTAAAAAAGATTTAATTTTTTTTTTTTTTTTTTTGCTCGTTCCCTCCCTCCCTCCCCCGCCGCGTTTTTAGGCGGCCGCGTCCCTCGCTGGGTCCCGGCCGGGGATGCGAGCGGAGCCGCTGCCGCGGCCTGCAGATAGGGGGAGGCGGCGGCCGCTTATTAGAGCGCAGCTCCCTCGCCCGCTGCTCCCTCCCCGCCGGCTGCGCTCGCCGCCCGCTCGCTCCCTCTCCTAGGTGATCCATTTCTAGGCAACGTGCCGGAGCCGCCGGCTCCCTGCGCATCCCCGCAGGCGCGGGGCTCGGGGGCAGCGCCTGCCCTGCTCCCGCTGCCGCCCGCCCGCCCGCGGCCGCCCCTGGGCCGTCGTGTGACTATTTTTTAACCTTTTTTTTTTTTTTTTTTTTTTTTTTTTTTTTTTTTTTTTTTTTTTTTTTTTTTTTTTCTCCTTCCTTCTTCTCCTTCCCCTCCAGTTGCGGGCAGCGCTTCCCGAGCGCCGCGTGGATAGCGGGAAGGAGGGGCGGGGGAGGCATCTCCGCAGCACGATCCGCATTACCGCCAAGTTCACTTTGTGGGGTTTTTTTTTTTCTTTTTTTCTTTTTCCGTGGCCTGCGGGGTAGCTTCTGCCGCGGGAGCCCCGCGGCCGCCTCGGGCCGTGCGAGCAGCGCGGAGCAGCGGCGCTGCCCTCCGCGGCTCCGGGAAGTTGCAGCAGCAGCAGGAGCCGGGAGCGAGCGGCTGGCGGCGCCGGCGGCAGGACGGGCATGGTGTGAGCGGCGGAGGCTGCCGCTGCCCGCCGCGCATCCATGGATTTGCCGCGGCCCGGGAGCGCCCCGAAGTGACGCCCGGGGCCCCGCGCTCGTCGCCCGCCGCCGCCGCCATCGGGATTTACACGCTCAAGCTGCGGCGCCTCAAACTCTGGGGCTTCTTCGTGCGCCGCCTTTGCCGCCGAGGGAGATAGCGGGCGGGCTGCCGCGGCCCAGGCTGGACGCACCGAGGACATGGAAGTTTTCTCCCTCATTCTGCTCGTGTCCCTGTGCTGGGCTCGAACCTGGAGAGCGGCGGCTGCGGATTCAATCATTCACATCGGTAAGGGACTGCCGCGGGCTGCCCGGCACTTCTGCGGCTTCTCCCTTGCAGCCTTCCCCCTCTCTTTGCAGCCTCTCTCCGCCTCCCCCGCTCTTTATTTTTGTGCAGTCTCTTGGTTGCTTGTTTAGATAATTTTTTTTTTTTGTCGTATTTGTTTGGTTGCTCCCCTCCTGCGACCGCTGCCCGCGGGGGCCTTGGCCGTCCCCTTCCCTCCGGCTCTGAGTTGCAGGTTCAGACCTTGAGGGGCAGCGCTGGGGGACACTGGGCCCGTTCCCCGCGCACCCCTCTCCTTGCTCCAGCCTTCCTCCCTCCAGCCCGCCTTCCTCTTGCTCTTCCTCTTTCTCGGCGGAACAGGTGGTTTGGAAGGCAGGGGGGTTGTCCGGGGGGGCTTCCCCCCTACACACCCCCGGGGGCTCCCCCCCGCGCCGCTGCCGCTCGGGCGATGCGCAAGGAAAACGCTCCGGAGCGGCCAAACGGGATGCTGGGGGTGCCCGGGTGCCGCCTGCGCCCGCCGCGCAGCCCCGCACCGTGTCCTCGGTGCCGGCGGCCCCGGGGTCGCCTTTTATACCCCACCCGCCCCGGAGCTGGTCCGGCGGAGGGGCACGCTGTTCCCTTTCCGCCTTTATTTGGATCTATTTCATTTCCCCTCCCCGTTGCGAGCTCTCGAAGGAGGCAGTTTGTGCCTGGCGATCTGCGCCCTGCGGGGAGGAGGATGGAGACCGCAGCGGAGGGGAGGGCGCTCGGGCTCCCCCCGGGGGAGGCGGCGGTCCTGCCGTATCCGTGTGTCCGTCCCGCGTGTCCGTGTGTCCGAGCCCGGCGCCCGTCGCCCCTTGGCGCTTCTGCAGCGCGGTTCCCCGCGAGGTGCCTCCGCGTAGCGGGGGCTGCGCGAGCCCAGAAAACGCCCGAGTCGCGGCGGCCGCTGCCGCTCGCGCGATTAATTTGTCCTAAGAGACAATTAGTGCTTTTGGCAGGGGGATTAGCTGCCGTTAGAGACTGTTTTACACTGCTGTGGAAAAGGCAAATTGATAATTGTGGCACCGAGCTTTCCACACGTACGGCAGATCCGCTGAAAGCCAATGGCCTCCAGTGAGGGCTGGTGCCCTGCAGTAGGTGCTGGTAGGTGCTGGGCCCCCCAATTCAGGCTGGCTCCCCATTAAGCACCTGCCCCAGCAGCGGGCAGGGCTGCCAGACCCCCGTGTGCTGGAACCCTCTTGGTTTGTGCATTTTCCCCCCTCTCTCTAAATGGGTTTATCAAGCCAACTACGAAAACAAAATGTGCGGTTTGGGGGGGACAGAACGCCAGGACAGGTAGTGTTGATGCCTGGAGTAACAACCAAAACAACCACTTGGTATTTTCATAATGTAGATGTGTTCAGGTGGCAAATGTTTCCCCATGTGCAAGAGGGGAGGATGGATGGACTTGACAAGTAAAACATTCCCTGTAAAACAGATCCTTGTTTCCTGATGGGATCTGCTTTTTTTTTGGTCTTCCTTACAGAGTATTTGAGGTGCTTTCTGCCAGGGGCTGCTGTTTCCTGTGCCAAAGGGGGTTATCAGCCATCCTGCCGGTGAGGAGAGTGAAACCCTTAGAATGGGCAGTAGAGATGAACCTAGTGGCGCCGGCAGCGGGCGGCGAGCGGCAACTTGTGCTTGGATGTGTGCCACTTGTCCCCTTTTGCCTTCTCAAGGATTGTAGCTGCTGCTTCCTATGATTAGGGCAAGTCTCTGTGTGTGCATGCGTAGGTTATGTTGTGCGTGCCGATATAAATGTATGTATTGAAAATCGGTGTTTTCCTGTGTCTCTTACATTGAGCGTTCGTCAGGCTGCTCCCGGGCCCTCCATGTGTGCTGGCCCCACGTTGTAAACAGGAGCAGGCAGCTGGGAGTGACGGTGCCGAGTGCCCCTGTGGGAACACTGAAATCAACGGGTTCCCCGGCCGTCCCCTGTGCGAAGGGGAATGGGCCGCGTTGCTGCGTCCGAGCGGCACAGCCCGGCGCTCCGCCGCTGCCCGGGCACTCGCGGAGTAATTTCATCAGCCCCGCATTACTTGATTGCTTAGAAGTTCCCTAATGATCTGTATGCTGTAGGAAGGCTGGGAGAGCCGTGCGCGGAATGGCAATGATGCTGTGTTTTATGAGGCTATTCAAAAAGTCGCTCTGATTTATGTAGCTCGAAAGCACCCAAGTCTTTGAGATGAGCCACGCTGCCGGGTGTTTTCTTCATCCATCAGTCGTCCCACACTCCTCACTCCCTAAGCAGGAGTTTAGAACAGGGCTTCAATTAAGCGGGGATTAACTGGCATTTCTTGTCAACTGTACAATTTGTATATGCTTTGTATCTCCTGCAGTGGATGGTCTTGAGCTTTTATACGTTGTGCTCCTTTTTCTCCTTGATGTGCATGCAATAATATGGCTGTATGCGCCTATGGATTTTCTAGTCTGCGTATGGAAGCATATATGCAAAAACGTGCATATCAGATGCAGCAAAATCACCTGAGTCTGTTGTTATATGCTAAGGCACAAAAGTTTTTGCTGAAGATAAACTAAAAATTGTTTCAAGAAAAACTCCCCATGGCTTCATGCAACAGTACTTGACCATGGGGATCGCTGCAAGGAAATACAATCACTCCTTGAGGTTTGCCAGCAGCTTAAATCTCATGTGCCCAACTGTGTCTTGTCCTGAGCTTATCTCTTTCTACTGGCAAGTTCACAAATACATATGTTTGCATATATATATATATATATATATGCTTTTTTTTTTTTTTTTNTTTTCTGAGAGAGAAAACTTGAGAGAAAACAGTTCTCTCTGTTTCCTTCTCTCACCTTGTAGGCTCTTTGTTTCTTGGCAGAACGGTTGCGGTGTTTGTATGGGTGGCCTCTTAGCCCTGCTGGGTCCTGAGCAAATTCATCCTCTAAAGCTCTTCTGGGTCATGGATAACAATCCCAGGGCAGTCGTGCTGTGGAGTTTGGCACTTGCGTCTTCCATGAAGACCTTAGCATCCTTCACATATAAAAATCCTTCCCCAGGAAAGGGAATTTGTCCAGCTAGATGAATCTGTGTTTCATCTGGAAAGCTGGGACTCTGCAAAGCTCACGGCTGGTGTTACCATGTGCCTTGGTAGGAGGGATTTAGTTTGCGTCGCCACTGGTAAAGCCCTGTTAGCGGGTACGTAGCACTTGTCACCAACTTATTTTCCTCATGTTGGTTTTGCAAAGCACTGGATACAGATAGAGGAACGTGTATGTGCACGCAGCACCGCAGTGGCTGCAGATCGTGCCAGAGCTCCCCGATTTGGTGCTCGCGAAGGGACCGGGCTCTTCTCGAGCGCTGTGGCGGGTGCCAGTGCCCCGTGCGTTGGCTGAGCCGCTGCATTGGACTTGAGCACGTGCCCTGCACCGCACGCTTCGCGTTTCACCTGTGCACGTTGCTTCTGAAACTCTCTCCCCAGAGCTCAGAGATGCGCCGCTGTTTCACAGCCCTGTAATGTAATGAGTTTTAGTGCTACTTGCTCTGCAGCTGAAGAGGGATAATTTTCTGTGCGGTAGATTACCTAGCACATGTTGTCCTCCCAAGACACGCTTGCCATTAGGTGTCACTGCTTTCTGGAGTGTTTCTTAGTGATCACTAGGGCCTGTTCCAGAGGCTGGCGTACTTGAGGTGAGTTGTTTTGTTGGCTTGGGAGAATTTTTAAATTGATGCTGTGGGTTGCTTACTTGAGTGAGCTCCTTTTCATGCCCCTAAAAATTTCTTAGCATTGTTTCTAGTTTTGTCCTTTGCAAAGTCAGACACAAATAACCCTCCATCCTGCTTAGAGCAGCTTCCTTGGAGTGGCCCAACGTGGTTATCGCCGCTCCTGCCGTGCGCTTGGAGGCGGCCGCTCACGGATGCGCGGAGCCTTTGTGCTCCCAGTGCCATCTTTGGAAAAACACACTGGAGACAAATCTTTTAAGACTGTGACTGCCTAAACCTACCGCCTAAGGTTCATTTAACTTAATGAACAAAGGCATTAAGTATGGTTCTCTTCCACTCCCTGGCCCTGTGCAGCAAGTGGTATTGGCAGGAGAGGACTTGTGTAAGCCATTAGGTTACTCCCTAGATATAGACTTGAACTTGCATCGTTTTCTTCTGTGTGATATATAGCTATCTATAATCCACTGTGACAGTCTGCCTTTTTCCTGAAATGTATTGGGGACTTTGGCCTTCTGAGGTTTGTCTTCTCGTTCTTTGTCACTGCTGCTCCCTTGCTTGACGTTATTTCTGTGTGCTGAGAAGGGTTTTAAAGTAGTTCATGCAAAGAAGTGGTGTTAGAATTATGATCTCTCAACTATCAGTTCTAGTTATTTTCTGTAATAGTTTGAATTACATGTGGAAGGGTGGCACAGCTCCCTTTATCCACACAGTTTGCGTTTGTATCTTTTGTTTCCAAATGCTGCTGTGCCATAGCCAGTTACCTGCGCGTGTTGCTGTATGGGCCGTGGATCCTGTTGCGCTTGTGCCCCTCTTGCTGAGCCCCACACGTGTCATGCACGTTGGGGTTCAAAAGCACCCGGGAACTGGTCAAGGCAGTCACAGGCCACGAGTCAAAGTGTAACTTGCTGGTAACCCCTGTTGCAGGTG